>SJXQ01000343.1:0-173889 GCA_006408695.1 Aepyceros melampus | reverse complement strand
GGGTATCTTTCTAGATTCCATATATATGCATTAATATACAATATTTTTTTCTTTTCTGTTTTCTCTTTCTGACTTACTTCACTCTGTAAAATAGGCTCTAGGTTCATCCACCTCTTTAGAACTGAGTCAAATGTGTTCCTTTTTATGGCTTAGTAATATTCCATTGCATGTATGAGCTACAACTTCTTTATCCATTTGTCTGTCGATGGACATAGGTTGCGTCCATGTCCTGGCTACGGTAAATAGTGCTTCAGTGAACACTGGGGTACATGTATCTTTTTCAATTATGATTTCCTCAGGGTGTATGCCCAGTAGTGGGATTGTTGAGTCATTTGGTAGTTTTATTCCTAGTAGCTTTAAAGCTCATTGTTTCTATCCTTCTTTGCTTTTATAAGCATTTAAGGCAAGGCATTTTTTTTTCTAATGTAAATGTTATTTCTAACAAAAGCATTATTCTTAAGAAAGGCATCTGTTCTTCTCCCCTAATAAATATTTATGATAATTTCCCTTAAAATACTGTTTTTGCTTCATCTAGCAAATTTTGATCTTGTGGAGTTTATTCAAATTATGTTCTGAGTATTCTGAATTTCACAATGGTTCCTTCTTATCTATGAAGTATAAAGAAGTATGACTGTACATTAAAAAAAGTGAGGCTATGTATATTTTTAAAAAAATATAATTACTGCATTGCAGTCTGAGTAATTTGAGAGTAATTATTTTTTTGAAGTGTTTAAAATTAGTTGCAGATCATTTCCTTTTACTGTTCTCTGGAGGAATTCATGTAAGACTGGAACCATGTGACTCTTAAATGTTTACTAAAGTCATCTAGGTCTAGTATTTTCATCAAGAAAAAAAACAACATTGCTTTTGAATTTACAAATTTTCTAATTTATTGACATAAAATTGTTTGTTGTATTCTCATACCTTTTTAATCTCTGCAGCGTCTGCAGTTATACTTCTTTTCTGTTAATAATAATTGTTTGTATGTGTTTCTTTTCCCTTTTTTCCATGAGTGACCTTGCAGAGGTATGTTTATTTTATTAGTCTTTTCAAAGAACTAGTTATATACTTCTTTGATTTACTGTATTGTATATTTGTTTTCTATTTTGTTAATATGTTTCCTCCGTATGATTCCCTTCCTTTTACTTTTTTGGTGAGCATTATTTGCTGATCCTTTTTAAAATTTTTATTTATTTTCCAAGTTCTTACTTTTTATAATGTAAACATGTAAGGTAATAAAATTTCCTCTAAGATTATTTTTCCAGGTTTATTGTTCAATTTAAGAGGATAGCATATGTAGCTTTACTTTTTTTTTTTTAAGTATAGTTGATATACAGTGTTGTGGTAGTTTCAGATGTATAGCAAAATGATTCAGTTATATAAAAACTAAATATATATGTTATATATGTAAATATATATATTTTCTTTTTTAAGATTCTTTTCCATTTTAGATTATAAAATACTGTATATAGTTCCCTGTGCTATACAGTAGGGCCTTGTTTACCTATTGGTATTTTATATATAGTAATGTAAGAGTTGGACTATAAGGAAAACTGAGCACAGAAGAATGGATGCTTTTGAACTGTGGTGTTCAAGAAGACTCTTGAGAGTCCCTTGGACTGCAAGGAGATCCAACCAGTCCATCCTAAAGGAGATCAGTCCTGGGTGTTCATTGGAAGGACTGATGTTAAAGCTGAAACTCCAATACTTTGACCGCCTGATGCAAAGAGCTGACTTGTCTGAAAAGACCCTGATGCTGGGAAAGATTGAAGGTGGGAGGAGAAGGAGACAGAGGATGAGATGGTTGGATGGCATCACCAACTCAATGGACATGAGTTTGAGTAAACTCTGGGAGTTGGTGATGGACAGGGAGGCCTGGCATTCAGTCCATCAGGTCACAAAGAGTCGGACATGACTGAGTGACTGAACTGAACTGAACTGATTGTATATCTCTAAAAATTTTTACACGTAGTGTTTTTCTTATCTTTTGGTTTTGTCTACTTTCTAATTTCCATTGTGATTTTTTTCTGTGACTCTTAGTCTGTTAAAAGTATTTAAAATTTTTCAGATACAAAATTATTTCATTTAATTTTGTTACTAATTTCTAACTTAATTGCATTGTCATTATAGAACATGGTCTGATTATACTGATGTTTTGAAATGTTTTTCTTGACCATGTTTTCTTTGACCATGCTGTTTAAGATCATAAGCCTCAACCTCCTGTGGCTCTTCCCATCTTCCTTCTCTTGCGGTTCTCTCTCTACATAGCACTTGTTATCATTTGACCTGTTTTATACTGACTTCATCTTGTTTGGGGGCTTTTAAAATTCCTTACTTAGATGAAAACTGGTGATGTGGTTAAAATCATATTTTAAAAATATTTTATCCAGCGTTTTAGTTTCAATCAGAAGAGTCAGTGCTATCTATCTAAATTTACAGTATACTGTAGGAAGCAGAAGTCTATTATTCAGTAGGTTTTTTTTTTTTTTGAGCCCATCAGTTTTTAAAAATTACTTAATTTGTTCTCGCTGCTCTGGGTCTCTGCTGCTGCACATGACCTGTTCTCTAGTTGCTGCTCTGGGCCTCTGTTGCTGCACATGGTCTGCTCTCTAGTTGCTGCACACGGCCTATTCTCTAGTTGCGGTGCCCAGGCTTCTCATGGTGATGACTTTTATTGTTACTGAGCACAGGCTCTAGTAGTTGGAGTGCACGAGCTTAGTTGCCCCGTGGCATGTGGAATCTTCCTGTACCAGGAATCAAACCCATGTCCCCTGCATTGGCAGGTGGATTCTTAACCATTGGACCACCAGAGAATTCCAAGCCCATCAATTTATTACATTTTTTATTGAGATATAATTGACATTATATTAATATTGACATTATAATATTATAACATTATATAATAGTATATTAGTTTCAAGTGTGGAGAAGGGCATGACAACCCACTCCAGTATTCTTGCCTGGAGAATCCCATGGACAGAGGAGCCTGGAGGGCTACAACCCATGGGGTCTCAAAGAGTCAGACAAAACTGAGCGACTAAGCACAGCACAGTTTTAGGTGTACAAATAATGATTCTATAGTTGTAAATATTGCCAAATGAGCACTACAGTAAGTCACACATAGAATATTTTTTCTTGTGATGAAAACTTTTAAATCTACTCTCAGTAATTTTCATACAATTATTTTTAATTCATTCAATATCAAGTTCTGTTTTAGCAAGAGAACCCAAATATATTCAAGTTACTGGGAAGAATCAGTCTATGTTTTTTCCTAAAGAGAATTATAGGGGTATAGTCCCTGCGCTCTAGAATGATGCTTATAACCCAAGATCCATACACTGAAGAGGAGAGCAAATAATGTTATCCTAACACTTTCAGGTTCTTCGTGTGTAGGTGTAGTCTGCACATGGAAAAATCCAGGATATGTGGATTTTAGTGAGGATCAGAGAAAGGCTTTGATATGGGCTGCACATGAAAACATCCACACTTTTCTGAATAATCTTGAGATGCTGCTGGAAAACTGGGGTCTTGCTTCTGTTGTTAATCATGCAGAGTCTGGTCGTTCATTCCTGGAGTTTGCAGGTGACATTTTCCTTTTCTTTCAGAGCTACTTCTACCACTTTATCCCTTGGAGTTCTAGTCTAGAGCTGGCTGCAGCAACCTGTAATAATTCAGGGCCTCCTGGAAAAGGTAGCACCCTCTAGCCTTCTTGGCATCGCAGCGGAATAGCCAGTGTAGCATAGCGAGCGTTTACAAAGTCCCAGCAGTTCTTAAAGTGCTTGGTGTCCCAGTTTCTGGGCTGTCATTTCTAACTCCTTCTCAGTTGATCTGTGGAAGACCTTTCTTTGGACTTTTGCCCTTTTATTGTTTGCTTTTATTATTCTGAAGGTGCGGCTTACAAAAACAGTTCTCTCCCTCAGATCTCCAGCAGTTAAGATAGAACAATAGGTGTCTGCTTATCTTATATAAGTCAGGAACTTTTGACATCTGAGGACGTCCAGATTTTAGTC
The DNA here is from genome assembly GCA_006408695.1 of Aepyceros melampus. Taxonomy (NCBI): domain Eukaryota; kingdom Metazoa; phylum Chordata; class Mammalia; order Artiodactyla; family Bovidae; genus Aepyceros; species Aepyceros melampus. The sequence goes on along the minus strand of SJXQ01000343.1, from coordinate 169,879 downwards.
TGGCTGTGAGTGTAGCATGTTTGAAAAATGGAAGTAAGCCGCCAATGACTGCCAACATTATTTACCAAAGAAGAGAGATAGAAAGAAGTCATTCTACTCATCTTGTTTTCCATATGTCATGGCTGTGTGGCATATTTTGATGTCCTGTCAGTGTCCAATGAACAGTTCTCTTTGAGGATCAGTGATGGCTTTTCCTTGTGCACATATTGATGATGTACAACAGTTCAGTCAAATTGTAACCCACAAACACCAGCAGTAATTCTGGAACTCAGAGCCAAAGATGTGGCCGTTGCTGCAGGGAGCTGCCTACTCCCTGTCTTCAGGGGACAGAGAGATAAGGACAGGTGGGTAAAAAGAGCAGCTCTTTAGGAGGCTCCTTAAGCAGCCCTAGCAAAGTGGAATGTTTTCTGGGCTGACTCCTGACTTGAATAATTTGCTCTCATTTCTTTGCTGTGCTCAGTTTTCAGCTTTCTTTTCATCATTACAGACAGTAGATGCATTCCCTAGTAAAAATATGGCACAGAAAGCTGGTAAATTGTGAGACTTTAGAAAGGAGAATTTGTTAGATTTCATGTCCCTTAGAAAAGTTTGCTGAGTATACTACTACAAAGAGAGAGTGTGTGTTAGTGAATGCTTTTTCAAATGGCCACTCCATTTCCAACTGACCTTCAGTTACAATTGTTTTAAAAATGTTAATGGGAACTCTCAAATGTGTCACCAAAAGTGGATGTTTGAGAAATTTCCAGACTGTATTTTTATAAAATTCAGAGCTTTAGTGGTACACATTTTTTCTATATTCTCCAAATACCTAATCTACGAATAAATATATCTTTTGAGGGGACTGGGAACTCTACCTCCTAGTCAGGTTAACATTTTTTAGTCACTTTTCTGTTAGGTATCTCTTTTCCTCCATTGGTCTGGATATTAAATTGTGAAACAATGTACAGAAAGCCCTGTGCACTGTCAAACGCAGTAAAAATGATTTTTGTTGTCTTTGTGGTCAGTCATCTTCTTGCAGTTTCTGACATTCTCCTATGTCCCATTTTCAGATACCAGGTAACACTCTGAAATAAACATACCTGCATAAATTTATAAATATTTTTATAGCATAGTAGTTTGTAGCATAGCCTCAGAAATCAGACTGCTGACCTGGGGTCCAAATCCTGCCTCAACTACTCTCCAGCTATTTGATTGTGAGCAGATAACTTCTTCTCATCCTGCCTTACTTTCCTTGCCTATAAAATAGAAATAATAGTACTTCACTCAGAACATTGGTAAAACAAGTAGAGTACTGAACAAACAAACTGACTGGCACATAGTAAGTGGTTGAAAAGTGTTGGTGTATTGCCATTTTTATATACTCTGGCTTTGGAAGCAATTCCCTGGTGGCTCAGACGGTAAAGCCTCTGTCTACAATGCAGGAGACCCGGGTTCGAGCCCTGGGTTGGGAAGATCCCCTGGAGAAGGAAATGGCAATCCACTCCAGTACTATTGCCTGGAAAATCCCATGGACAGAGGAGCCTGGCAGGCTGCAGTCCAGGGAGTCGCAAAGAGTCAGACACGACTGAGCGACTTCACTTCACTTCACTTCACTTCTTCACTTTAGATTGTTAAAGATTTAGTAGCCAAGAAGAGCCTAAGGAGACCTGAGGACCTAATCCTGGATGGGATTCTGCAGCAGGAAAAGGCCATTATTTAAAAACTAAGGGAATTCCAAATAAAGTATGGACTTTAGTTGAGTGAGTAAGTGAGTGAAGTCGCTCAGTCGTGTCCGACTCTTTGTGACCCTGTGGACCGTAGCCCACCAGGCTCCTCTGTCCATGGGACTCTCCAGGCAAAACTGGAGTGGGTTGCCATTTCCTTCTCCAGGGGATCTTCCTGACCCCAGGGATCGAGCCCAGGTCTCCCGCATTGCAGGCAGACAAACTCTTTAACCTCTGAGCCACCAGGGACTTTAGTTAGTTAATTTTAAAAAAATACTTAGTAAGAATAGACAAAGAAAACAGTTTCTCTTTTTAAAAAAATAACTTTCATGGTTATAAAAATTTGTTTTTGGCTGAACTACAGAACTGATAAGGCAAAAAATGGCAGTTCTCAAATGATTTGCAGTTTACCCTTCCAGGGCATCACTGGCATTTGTGTTCATAGTATTTACCTACCTACTTATCTGTTTAGTGAACAAATGTGGTCATTTGCAGGATAGTTACTGTAGACTTGCTTTTTATTCAACAATAGATTGTTGCTTTTTATTCAACAATAGATTGTTGCTGCTCCAGTGGCATCACTGGCATTTGTGTTCATAGTATTTACCTACCTACTTGTCTGTTTAGTGAACAAATGTGGTCATTTGCAGGATAGTTACTGTAGACTTGCTTTTTATTCAACAATAGATTGTTGCTGTTTATTCAACAATAGATTGTTGCTGCTCCAGTGGCATCACTGGCATTTGTGTTCATAGTATTTACCTACCTACTTGTCTGTTTAGTGAACAAATGTGGTCATTTGCAGGATAGTTACTGTAGACTTGCTTTTTATTCAACAATAGATTGTTGCTGTTTATTCAACAATAGATTGTTGCTGCTCCAGTGGCATCACTGGCATTTGTGTTCATAGTATTTACCTACCTACTTGTCTGTTTAGTGAACAAATGTGGTCATTTGCAGGATAGTTACTGTAGACTTGCTTTTTATTCAACAATAGATTGTTGCTGTTTATTCAACAATAGATTGTTGCTGCTCCAGTGGCATCACTGGCATTTGTGTTCATAGTATTTACCTACCTACTTGTCTGTTTAGTGAACAAATGTGGTCATTTGCAGGATAGTTACTGTAGACTTGCTTTTTATTCAACAATAGATTGTTGCTGTTTATTCAACAATAGATTGTTGCTGCTCCAGTGGCATCACTGGCATTTGTGTTCATAGTATTTACCTACCTACTTGTCTGTTTAGTGAACAAATGTGGTCATTTGCAGGATAGTTACTGTAGACTTGCTTTTTATTCAACAATAGATTGTTGCTGCTCAGAGTTGGTCCGTAGACCAGGGCTGGTCAGAACCATTTATTAACAGTCCATGAGGAGATACGGTGAATCATGGCCCTGCTTCCTTTATCCAGAAAGTCTTGCTCTACACAAATGTCAGCTAACTAAACAGTGCTTAGTGATGTGTTGATTTAGGTTTTGGCACAAGCTCTTTATCTCATTGAGGATCTGCAGCCGACAGTTCTCTGGCCTGCGTGTGAGTAATGTTGGTCGGCACCATTCCACAGAAGTGTATAGAGAGCTGTCTTTTCCCTTTAATGGCTTTTACTGTTACTTGTTGTTCTTTGTTGATTTAGAGACAAGATTGCCCTTCGAATGGGACAGTGGTGACATTTACCAGTGGCCACCTCTGTACTTTTAATCTTCATCAGTTTCAGTGATTGGGCTTCCTTTAAAAAGGCAGCACAGTGGAGAGGTTAATACCTTGGATAAGTGCAGTTCAAATTACGGTTCTTCTGGAACCTCAGTTTTCTAACTTGGAAATGAGTATAATTATTACATTTATTTTACAAGAATTGTTTTGAGGATTAAATAAAATTATACCTGAAAAGAAGTTAGCACTGCCCTTTTTTTTTGTTTGTTTTTAAATTTTTTACTTTATACTGCAGTATAGCCAGTTGACATTGTGATAGTTTCAGGTGGACAGCAAAGGGACTCAGCCATGCGTATACATGTATCCGTTCTCCCCCAAACCCCCGTCCCATTCAGGCTGCTGCATAACATTGAATAGAGTTCCCCGTGCTATACGGTAGGTCCTTGTCAGCAATCCATTTTAAATATAGTAGTGCATACATAGTGAGTTTAGCACTGCTCTTGGCAGTTAGTGAGGGCTCAGTGAAAATGAGCTACTATAATAATGACTGTTATTTACTACTGTTATACCTGACGCTGTTGTCTTTATTAGTGGCAAATTTTTTCCTTAAATAATTTAAAACTCATTCATCTCCAGAGAGATTAAAATTACTAAACAGACTTCAGTTTTACAAAGCAAACACTAAAAACTGGGGATTTTAATGGTTCTTTAGAAAAGCAATGAGAGAGATTTAGCCAATCACCAGAAGCTATACTGGACCCAATCTTAAAAGAATTGTTTTTGTAGGCTTTCTAGGCCCTTTATCTACAAAGGGCACTTTGTTACAATTCCATGTATCATGACTGTTTGAAAACCTTGAGAGATAATGAATTCTGTTTTCTTCATGAGTACGGTTGCAGCTAGAGATGTAGGTTGCTCTGCCTTTAACCTGTTCTCCTTGTTCATTAAGAGTTGCCAAAAATAAATCTGCCAAACAAATGGAGAGAACCGTAGTTTTTCTAGCTTCTGTCAAAGGCATACTCCTCTCATTTTCTTCCAGATGCTATATGTCAATTAAGTGTGTATATGTGTGCCTGTTTCTCTCCTCTCTAAGCAGAGCAGCACCCTTGCTCAAGACACCTAAGATAGAGACTCATCTCATGTCCCTCTTCAGCGGTTTATATATTTCACAAGTTCAGTCTGATTTCTTCTCTGTGTTCCCTGTGCCTTTCAAGTCTTTTATCATTTGATTGTTTTGAGCTAAGATCTAGACTCCTTTCATAATGAATCAGAAAAAGGCCTGGGTCCAGAGTTTTGCTTGTTTCCTGATGCCAAGTGCCTGGTTACAGTACAGTGAGTCCCCTACCATGAACTTTCAAGTTGTGAACTTTCAAAGATGCAAATGGGTATCTCGTTCCAGCAAGGAACCAGAACCTGTGCCTTCAACATCAGGCATGAGTGAAATTTCTGCTTGCCTTTGGTCTCCTATTGCTGATGATCCTTCAGCTCTGCCACCTCCCACTTCTTCTCCCTCTTCCAGTCAATAACTCTTCCTTCCTGTTCACTTGATGCCAGCCTCTGTATGTCAGCTGTTGTACTCTACTATTCTACATTTCAAGGTGCTGTACTATAAGATGAAAATATATATATTTTTGTGTTTTTTTAATTATTATTTGTGTGAAAAGGATTATAAACCTATTACAGGACAGTACTATATCGTCTGCTGTGTTAGTTAGGTATGTAGGCTAACTTTGTTGGACCTGCATATAAATTGGACTTGTAAATATGCTTTCCCAACAGACCTTGTTCGTATGTTGGGGACTTACTGTATAAACATTGCCCGTAGTTAATATTGTAAGTGACTACCATGCTAGTAGCTAACATCTACAGTGTATTCCTTTTGAGGGAGGTCATATCAGTGTCACCTTACAGGTGGGGAAAACGAAACTCAATACTTAGAAACTTGAAATAGTTTCCCTAAGAGCACACAGCTACTAAATGATAGAGCCACCAGGGTTCAAACCTCTGTTCTAATTCTGTAGAGAGCTGCCTAAGGACACTGCCTTACAAAGATGGAATGCTTAGATTTCATGCCATTCACACTCTTGAAATTTCCAGAGAGCCAGGAAGAATGATTACCATCTTTGTCTTAATAAATAGAGTTTGTATTAATTAAAATAAAAGGCTGTATTTGTTGTTCAACGATTATATACTAGGGGCTTCCCAGGTGGCTCAGTGGTATAGAACCCGCCTGCCAGTGCAGGAGCCACAGGAGACGTGGGTTTGATCCCTGGGTGGAGAAGATTCCCTGGGGGAGGAAATGGCAACCCACTCCAGTGTTCCTGCCTGGAAAATCCCATGGACGGAGGAGCTTGGCGGGCTACAGTCTGTGGGGTCTCAGAGAGTCAGACACGGCTGAGCAGGCAGGTTATGTACAAACGTTAGGCTGTTACTGTACTACTGTCTCAGTGGATAACTTGATGAGAAAAGTCACGGTGCAGCTGCCTCTTTGAACGCAACAGAAAAGGCACTTGTGGGGAGAAGAATTTTAAATGTCCTAATTTGGAATACTCCTGCTAAATTTAGTGCTCTGTTCTTGGGAATAAGAAATTGCTACTTCAACTCCTGTTCCTCCCACCCTGCTCCTTCCCCAACAAAGGCGCCCTGCCTTGTCTTATTTTCTGCTGAGGAAAGAAATTGTATCTCTTTAAGCTGGTTCTCTAGATTTACTTAAGGTTTGTTGCTGTTGCTCCTTTTTGAGGTGTTAGGACTTCTGGTAGAACCACTGAGCCTGTATCAGAATCACCTGGAGGGCTTGTTGTAGCAGTGTGCTGGGCCCCACCCCAAGCCCTACTATTTGCCTTTCTAACAAGGTCCAGGGGGTGTTGAGGCTTTGGAATGGAGACCACACTTTGGGACCCATCTCTGGAAAAGTCAAAGCAATTTTGTAACTTCTTTAGATTAGCCTATTTGGATGCTAATTTCCTCCCAATTTCCCTAAAATCTTTACCTTTCCTATAACTGCTCTCAGTTCCTTAAATGGGCATCAAATCATGGCAATTTAAGCTAAGAGTATAGAAAATGCATGTAGCCCTCAGCTTCCTCCTTTGGTTCTACCGCCTCCGCCTATCTTTATAATCTGTTAGTTTCTCAGATTGTAAAGAGTCTTTTCACATCACACCTGGGTAAATTGAAAACTAAAGTGGGAACATGATGAGCCCCTGAGGAATAAAGCTTCAATTTCCCCTGCACATCTGCATGTGGTTTTGAATTAAGGAAAAAGAGCACTAGGCAAGGTGGCCTTTTTAAGACCTCCTATAAGGAGTGATGCTAAAGCTGAAGCTCCAGTACTTTGGCCACCTCATGCAAAGAGTTGACTCGTTGGAAAAGACTCTGATGCTGGGAGGGATTGGGGGCAGGAGGGGAAAGGGACGACAGAGGATGAGATGGCTGGATGGCATCACTGACTCGATGGACGTGAGTCTGAGTGAACTCTGGGAGTTGGTGATGGACAGGGAGGCCTGGCGTGCTGTGATTCACGGGGTCGCAAAGAGTCGGACACAACTGAACTGAGCGACTTAGCAGGAGCAGCATGGGAGAGATGTTTCAGATGAATAGGAGTTCTCCAGGAAAGGAAGGGCATTCCAGGTAAAGGAGAGTCTCCTGCAAAGATTCTGTATTTTTTCTTTTGAGGAATCATTAGCTTAATGTTTTAAATACTTAGAGCAGAGTAACAAGATGAGAATAGGAAGGTAATGCTGTTAATAGCTTACAGCTATTGAGTGTATATTATGTGCCTGGCAGTGTAAGTATACTTTGCACACATTATTTTGTTTTAATCTCACAAGAAACCCGTGAAGTACACTCTACTATCATTTTCCAGAGTAGAATTCGAGGAAGTTTGTTTTGTGAGAAATGACATAGTAAGATGACGATCATTACGTTATATGTCCTTTGGTTATTCAAGCAGCTTAGAGTGTGTGGACAATGGGGAGCCATTTAGGATGATGTGATCAGATGTGAGGATGAAAAACTCTGAGTCGAAGGAGGCCAGTTTAAAAGTTTTCTTGTAGTCTACTGTCGCATATTGAAGACTTCAGTTCTGACCTTGACCTTGGGGGTAGAAACGATAAGAGATGAAGGAGACAAGAGAGGTGGAATCAAAAAGACTTGATGCTTGGGAGAAAGATGTGTGTGATCAGGCTTACAAAGGGGAGAACAAGGTATATGGTGATGGCCTGGGAGAAAATGCTGTATGTTTTTTGTCTTCTTTTAGACCTTGTATTTCTTTGGTTTTGTATTTTTGTATTATCTGATTTATATTAACTGTACATGCACATAACGTAGAAATGTAGAAATGGAAGCGTGTTGAGAGGATGCTCATTTTTTTCTTCTATGAATGTATCATCAAAAAAGTTTAGAAGCTACGAATCCAAATGTATCCAAAAGAGCACCATCCAGAAGTAAGGCAGCTACTGGAGCAAGAAGGAATGCATAGGTGAGGTGAAAAGATGGCTGCCTGTACTTTGCCTTCTTCTTTATTTATTTGGCTGCACTGAGTCTAAGTTATGCCACGCAGGATCTTTTGTTGTGGCCCATGGGCTCCAGAGTGTGGGGGCTCAGTAGTTGCGGTGGGCTGGCTTTGTTGCTCCGCAGCACGTGGGGTCTTCGTTTCCCAACCAGGGATCGAACCCACATCCCCTGCGTTGCAAGGTGGATTCTTAACCACCAGAAGCCCCTATACTTTTACTTCTGCAGGTCATCATTTGAAGTTCTTTATCTCTTTTGTAGCCATTTGTCTTTTGCATTTCAGAATAATCTCCAATAATCAGGATAAAGGTGCTGAAGAGGGAAGGGTATTCCTTCCCTATGGGAAAGATCCTGTTCTAAGACATTAAAGACATTTTAGGTATTAAAGAATTAATAAGTGAATGCATATTAAGGTCGTCTAATCCAACTTCTTTCTGCCTATCCAGAATCTCAAACAAGTAGTCGGTGGGCTTGTTTGTGAACCCTTTGGGAGATAGGCAGCTCAATCCTTCAGAAGGAAGTTTGGGCAGATGTAACTGGAGGAGAGTACTGCAGTGCACTTTCCCATATGCACCTTCTACCCATTGGTCCTTTCCCTTCCGTTAAAATAGTTACAGAGCCAATATAGCAAGGTGCTTTGCAGGTTACCAAGGGAACATACGTGCACAGTCACACCTAATGCTCACAATTCTTCTGTGGAGTAGACAGGTATGTGTTTGTTGTGACTGAAGAATTGAGGCAGTTGAGATTGTAGTGCCATGGAAAAACATCCTAGTTATTTTTCCTGTAAACATCTGTCATGCCTGATTTGCATATTTGTGTAGGAGGCATTGAAGTACCAGGAGACATATGACCTGGGTTTCAGTTCTGGTTCTATCACTTTCTAGGAACAAGACCTTTAGCAAATTATGTTGCCTTTCTGAACTTCATTTCTCTTGTCTATAAAATAAGGATAAGCACTGTTGGAAAGATGAAATTAAATGACTCTTATAAAGCCATTATAAGTTTGGCTTAGAGTTAGCTGTACAACAGATGTGAGTATACTTGTTTTTCCCATCTGTGTTGAATATTACATACATATATATATAATTCCATTGTATCAGCTAATGGAGGTTACTATTTACTTTTTTCCTCCACCTTTATTGAGATGTAGTTGACATGTGCTGCTGCTGCTGCTGTCACTTTGGTCGTGTCTGACTCTGTGCAACCCCATAGACGGCAGCCCACCAGGCTGTTCTCCAGGCAAGAACACTGGAGTGGGTTGCCATTTCCTTCTCCAATGCATGAAAATGAAAAGTGAAAGTGAAGTCACTCAGTCATGTCTGACTCCTAGTGACCCCATGGACTGCAGCCTACCAGGCTCCTCCATCCATGGGATTTTCCAGGCAAGAGTACTGGAGTGGGTTGCCATTGCCTTCTCCGGTTGACATATGACATTTGTACATTTTAGGTATGTGTATATTTAGATGGGGAAACAGTAGAAACAGTGTGAGACTTTATTTTTTGGGGCTCCAAAATCACTGCAGATGGTGACTGCCGCCATGAAATTAAAAGGCACTTACTCCTTGGAAGAAAAGTTATGACCAACCTAGATAGTATATTCAAAAGCAGAGACATTACTTTGCCGACTAAGGTCTGTCTAGTCAAGGCTATGATTTTTCCTGTGGTCATGTATGGATGTGAGAGTTGGACTGTGAAGAAGGCTGAGCGCCGAAGAATTGATACTTTTGAGCTGTGGTGTTGGAGAAGACTTTTGAGAGTCCCTTGGACTGCAAGGAGATCCAACCAGTCCATTCTGAAGGAGATCAACCCTGGGATTTCTTTGGAAGGAATGATGCTAAAACTGAAGCTCCAGTACTTTGGCCACCTCATGCAAAGAGNCCCATCACTTCATGGGAAATAGATGGGGAAACAGTAGAAACAGTGTCAGACTTTGTTTTTTTGGGCTCCAAAATCACTGCAGATGGTGACTGCAGCCATGAAATTAAAAGGCGCTTACTCCTTGGAAGAAAAGTTATGACCAACCTAGATAGTATATTCAAAAGCAGAGACATTACTTTGCCGACTAAGGTCCGTCTAGTCAAGGCTATGGTTTTTCCTGTGGTCATGTATGGATGTGAGAGTTGGACTGTGAAGAAGGCTGAGCGCAGAAGAATTGATGCTTTTGAGCTGTGGTGTTGGAGAAGACTTTTGAGAGTCCCTTGGACTGCAAGGAGATCCAACCAGTCCATTCTGAAGGAGATCAACCCTGGGATTTCTTTGGAAGGAATGATGCTAAAACTGAAGCTCCAGTACTTTGGCCACCTCATGCAAAGAGTTGACTCATTGGAAAAGACCCTGATGCTGGGAGGGATTGGGGGCAGGAGGAGAAGGGGACGACTGAGGATGAGATGGCTGGATGGCATCACGGACTCAATGGACGTGAGTCTGAGTGAACTCTGGGAGTTGGTGATGGACAGGGAGGCCTGGCGTGCTGCGATTCATGGGGTCGCAAAGAGTCGGATACGACTGAGTGACTGAACTGAACTGTATATTGGGAAATAATTATCACATCATTAAAGTTAGTTAATCCATCAATCACCTCACATAGTTATGAATTTGTGTGTGTGTGGTATAAACATTTAAGATTTGCTCTTGTAACAACTTTTAAGTATATATCAATAATACAATATTGTTATCTGGTCACCGTGCTGATAAAGAATCTGTCTGCAATGCAGGAGACATGGGTTCAATCCCTGGAGAAGGGAAGATCCCCTGGAGAAGGGAATGGACAGAGGAGCATGGCAGGCCAACTGTCCACTCCAGTATTCTTGCCTAGAGAATTCCATGGACAGAGGAACCTAGCAATAGTCCATGGGGTTGGAAAGAGTCAGACATGATTGACGGGCTAATGCTTTCACTTTCATGCTGTACATTAGATGTCCAGAACTTATTCATCTTATAAATGGAAATTTGTTCTGTTTGACCAATATCTCTCCATTTTCTTACCTCCCAGCCCCTGGCAACTGCCATTCTCTGTTTCTATAACTTTGACTTTTTTTGAGTTCACACGTGAATGAAATCATATGGTATTTGTCTGCTGCTGCTGCTGCTGCTGCTAAGTCACTTCAGTCGTGTCCAACTCTGTGCGACCCCATAGATGGCAGCCCACCAGGCTCCCCCGTCCCTGAGACTCTCCGGGCAAGAACACTGGAGTGGGTTGCCATTTCCTTCTCCAATGCTGGAAAGTGAAACGTGAAAGTGAAGTTGCTCAGTCGTGTCCGACTCTTAGCGACCCCATGGACTGCAGCCTAGCAGGCTCCTCCGTCCATGGGATTTCCAGGCAAGAGTAATGGAGTGGGGTGCCATTGCCTTCTCCGATGGTATTCATCTAACTCTAACTTATCTCACCTAGCATAGTGTCCTTAAGGTTCATCCATGTTGTTACAAGTGGCAGAACTGCCTTCTTTTTCTGTGGCTGAGTAATATTCCTTATGGACATACCTGATGGCTCGGAGTTAAAGAATCTGCCTACCAATGCAGGAGACCCAGGTTCAATTCCTGAGTCAGGAAGATCCCCTCGAGAAGGAAAGAGCAACTCGCCTGGGAAATCCCATGGACAGAAGAGCATATCTGTGACTTGACTGTTGTGAATAATGCTGAGTGAACAAAGATATCTCTTTGAAATAGGGATTTCATTTATTTTGGCTTTGCCAGATTGTATGGTAATTCTAGATTTAATTTTTTCAGGAATTAATGAAGGTTACTTTGGAACTTAATCCTGTCATTTGTCTTTTTAGTTGTTCCATAATAATCATTAGTGTTATCTTAATGTTTTTAGAGAGAAGCTTATTATTTCAAAAGTCATGAAAAGATGCATTTTTAGGAAGAAATTTAGGCTATTTTTGTTTTGGAGAAAAAAGTTAAACTTGCATTGATGCTTTTAAAAGCATTTAATTTTATATGACATCTAATGGATCACCTTACTGCACTATGAAAGTGTTAGTTACTCAGTCGTGTCTGACTCATTGCGACCCCATGGACTGTATAGCCTGCCAGGCTCCTCTGTCCATGGGATTCTCCAGGCAAGAATACTGGAGTGGGTTGCCATTTCCTTCTTCAGGGGATCTTCTCGATCCAGGGACTGAACCCGGATCTCCTGCATTGCAGGAGGGTTCTTCTGAGCCATCTGGGAAGCCTTACTGCACTGCAGCCACATGCTACGGAATGGGATGGGATGAGAGTAGGTTTTCTTTTTACTCTGGAATTTTTCCTTCATGGAGTCATGTGATAAATGCAGAAATATGTGTTTGGAATTAAGTATTTGAAAAGGAAGGATCAGTCAGTTTCAGTCAATTCTGTGGACTCTGTCTTATCCTTTTCTTCTTCTCATGTTCTGTCTTAAGGGAAAAAATGTGATTTTTATTTTCATCCTGAGAATTCTACCACTTTGGAGGACTTTAATTTTGATAGGCGTGAAAGCCCTTTGACAACTCCTCTCTAAGGTTTGAGTGTGTATTTGGCCTGCCAACCTGGGAGCTTTCTGAGGACTAGGATCCAGTGAGAAGTTTTCACTGTTACTGGCACATTAGCACAGTACCTGGCACTTAGAATCACTTAGAAAGCTATTTACTGACCGAGTGAACCATTACTCATTCCTTTATCTGTTGAAACTTAGTCAATTCAGAGTTATTAATACATCCTAGGAGTTTGCTGCCGTATCTTTTAGTTCAAAACGTACACCAGATAAAGTAAGTTCATGAAAAAGAATTCTTTTTCGCAAATATATAGAATTACAATAATCTGTTAGTAGAAATGTTAGAAGTACATTGTTACCAATATTTTTAAAATTTTATTTTAGTGAAGTGTACTTGATTTGCACTGTATAAATGTCTACTATACAGGAGTGATTCAGTTATACATATGTATACATTGCTTTTCTATATTTTTTCCATATGGTTTATCATAAAATATTGAATATAGTCCCCTGTGCTACACTAGGACCTTGTTGTTTATCTATTCTGTATGGAATAGTTTGCATCTGCTTATCCCAGACTTCCAATCCATCCCTCCCCAACTCGCCCTCCCCCCTTGGCTACTAGTCAGTGCCGATTGTTCTTTGGACCTCCTTAGAATCTTCTGCTCGAAGAATGGTCTCCTAACACGCTAGAGATGGGGGTGGTGCCTTGGGCACTAACTGAATTTTCTCAAATCGGGTACGTATGAGATGTCTCTCGTCCAGAATTCTAGTTCTGCAGTCCACTTTTAGCCAACAATGAGCAGCTCTGTGTTTCGTTTCTTTTTTTATTTTTTAAAGCTCTTTTTGTATCTCCTCGACAAATTTTGTCCAGTAGTACATTTCTACAAAGAGGAAATCTTTCCCATCTCATTTTTCATTTCCCCAGTAAGTTCATCTGTGCTCAGAGTCTGTTATCTGTTGTATCCATTTTCCAACAGCTTCCTGGGCTCTTGAGGGATATTAAACAGAAGAGAAGTCGGGGTCAGATACAGTGTGGGTGAGGGTGTCTCCAGTTAGGACTTGGGCCTTCTTCCAGAAGTGGGAATGAATCATTGGGGAATGACGCATCATCGTTCTGTGTGTTCTGTCCATGGTGCCGTTGCTTGTGTAGCTCACTTTTGTTACGGTCATTTCTCTGTGGTAAATGCTTCACTCTTCAGTATATTTTATTTTAGTCACTGTTTCTAAATCAGTATATTCTGTTCTTTCCCTCTACCATTTTGGCATTTAGATGCCTCAGCATGAATTTAATCTGAGAAAAAAAATCCTAATGTCGTGACTTCTGGTAAGAAATATTTACACGAGAGAACTCTTAGTTTTACTGACTTTTTCTTGAGTTCTAGGAAAATGTGTGTGTGATGTTTGTCACATGAGGTGTTCTAAATATTAATGCTATTTAATATGATTAAATTGTCTATTTAGAGAAAAAGTTACATGTCATCATAGCTGAGGAATGTTTGCTACACAAGTTGACCATACAAAAATGAGGTGTGATTTTCCTTTTAAGTCAGAAAAAAATTTTTTAGGATAATAGTTGGGGTGTGGCATGATAAACGTAATTCCTCACTAGGGAATGTAACTTGATACATTCTTTCTGGAGTATAATTGGACCCTGCAATCTCACTTTTAGAAATCTATCCAAAGGAAATAATCAGAGATAAGAATGTTCATCATAGTTTTTTGTTTTGTTTTGTTTTGTTTTGTTTTTAATGAAAATTATAAGCCACAGGACTCCCCTGGTGGTGCAGTGGCTAAGACTCCATACTTCCAATGCACAGGGCCCAGTTTCGATCCCTGCACAGGGAACTAGACCCCATATGCTCCAACCAAAAGATTTCCCATGCTGCAACTAAAAAAAACAAACTGCGTGCTGCAACTAAGAGCCATGCAAACAAATAAATATTTTTTAGAAAAGAAAATTATAAGCCCCATGAATATCTAAGAGTCTAGAAATAAATCGATTTTGGTATGTACAAGTATTAGAATGTTATGGAAGCACTAATATTATGACTCTGAAAAGTGTTTAAAGACATTAAGACATAAAGTGTTCAAGACATTAAGAAGAGAAATAAAAAACTGTGATGAATAAAATATGATATGTGTGTGTGCTGCTGCTGCTAAGTCACTTCAGTCGTGTCTGACTCTTTGAGACCCCATGGATTGTAGCCCTCCAGGCTCCTCTGTCCATGGGATTCTCCAGGCAAGAATACTGGAGTGGGTCACATGCCCTCCTCCAGGGGATCTGGATCTATTCTTGCTTCAACTTGTAACTTTACAGCCAGTCTAAAGGGATGTTTGAGGTAGCTCTGTCATATCTTGAGTTCTTTGTGTTCTAAAATTTGTAAACAATTTTTGAAAAAAAAATGATCTTCCCCACCTAGGAATCGAACCCGCATCTCCTGTGGCTCCTACATTGCAGGCGGGTTCTTTACTGCTAAGCCACCAGGGAAGCCCAAAATATGATATACTTACCTCAAAATATTGCCATTGTTGCTAAGTCACTTCAGTCGTGTCCGACTCTGTGCGACCCCATAGACGGCAGCCCACCAGGCTCCCCCGTCCCTGGGGTTCTCCAGGCAAGAACACTGGAGTGGGTTGCCATTTCCTTCTCCAATGCATGAAAACGAAAGGTGAAAGTGAAGTCGCTCAGTCAGGTCCAACCCAGCGACCCCATGGACTGAAGCCTACCAGGCTCCTCCATCCATGGGATTTTCCAGGCAAGAGTACTGGAGTGGGATTGCCATTGTTATTTCTGAGTAAATGGGACAGACAACTTAAAAATCTTTCTGTGGTTTCCAAATTTTTAATATGTATGTATTACATTGATGATTAAATGAATGAATTTGTATAAAAGACTAGAATGATGCCTCAAAAATCAATTTTTTAAAACGCTTTCTTTTATTTCAGTTCCTAACAGGAAGGTCACCAGTATGAAAGCTTTAAAATATTAGCTGTTCCCAATCGAGAATTTTTATATTCTTATGAGTTGTGAAATATATATAAATAAGGAAAATTGCACTATGCTAAACAGTATGTTGTTGAACCAGAAATATGTTTATTGGCATATTTTATGGATAAATTGGCACTAGGATTTATATATCTTTTTTTTCAAAAATTGTTTACAAATTATAGAACACAAGGAACTCAAGATATGACAGAGCTACCTCAGACATCCCTTTAGACTGGCTGTAAATTTACAAGTTTAAGCAAGAATAGGCATATTTTTTAATAGCCTGGAAGGTATTTTGGTGGGACAATAGAAGTATATTTGGTTATACAAAAATCTGTGATTCTATAAAAGGACATAATTTGAATCTGTAGTTGATTACAAGTTTAGAGGTCTCTTAATATACAAAGTTTCTTAATTGTATGTAACTAGTCGCTTCCCAAGGCTGGCTGATCACTCTGAAGAAGTAATGAAACTCAGCAAGAATTACCAGCTGCTGTTTATGAAACCAAATGATAGAATTCACTTAATGAAAGTAATGTGCTGACAGCAGTGTTCACTGTTTAGAACATAGTAATCATGTTTATTGTATCTCTCAGAGACAGAATATATCATACATAGACAGAAAATTGAGAGTAATGTGCTTTTTTAAAAAAATATGCTCTTATTTACATGAAACCAAGCTTCAAAACCACTTTGCTAGAGGTCTGTTTTATAGAGTTAAACTGGAAAAATGGCAGATTTGGAAAGCAACTATTGTTTTTGGACACACAGATCAGAAGTATGAGCTCAGAAAACATAGGTACTTGGGGAGATCTTAATATCTTGAACTATAGACCTTGTGAACTTCAAAAAACCTTGAAATTCACTTGATGATGATTTTTGGAATCTCAGAAATAGTGGTGTAATACCACAGGATAGAAAAAAATAATCAGGAAGCTTAATGCAATCAGAACCTTATAGCCTCTTATGGGAAGTAGCATTGGCAAAGCCTGCTAAGCTACTGTAAATGAATGTTAATCACATTTTATCAGCTGCTTGCGCTATCTTTATTACATAATTTGAATATTTATGACCCTGTAAATATGTTTAACAGTGAAATTACAGTATTTATGAAACTCAGATTCCAAAAAGCATATAACCCTTTGATGGAGAAGAATTATCTTTAAATACTACAAAATTCAAGATGTTTTTGCCATTTAGCAGTTATCTGTATGCTATGGGACAAGTATTTCTCACTATAATTCTGTGATAAACAGAATGATATATGTCAAAATTGACTTTGAAGACACAGATGATTCTGTTAATTTATCATCTATGAGAAATAAGTGATCAGCTGAAGTGTTTTAAGTTTTTGGGATTAAGTACAATTTGTTTTCTCACTATGGTTTATATTTTGGTTGACAGCATCCATCTCTGTTTGGAAATTATTAATGAATGTTTTTTTATGAACCAGGCTTTGGAATTGGACAACTCCTCCTAAAGTAGCAGTATTATTGAAAATGAAAATAATGGATGGAAATGCCTCTTTAGTTTTATAATCTGTACTTATTTAGGGTGTGTGTGTGTGTGTTTTGGGAAAACTTGACTCTCTTATTTATTGCCAATGCTTTCTTACTTCTTTGCAACCGTAAACTCACTGCAAGGTATTTTTCCCTTCCGAAGGATTTAAATGCATTGTTCTTGGGAAAAGTATAATCTAATAGGAAGATACAGTTCATATTAGAACCAAAAAAGCCTGTAATTAAGATATGTCTCGATCACTTTTTTTTCCTCTGTTTTTTGTTAAAGCAGAAATGGATTCATTTAAGTAAATAAAATTGTCGATGGGTAAAGCCTTTATTTTCAAAAGTGATAAGGTTATAAATATCCATTTACTTCATTTTGATTGTCTAAAATATTTAGAAATTCTCATTTTACAAAGTTTGGGTATACTAATTACATTTTGAGGTGAATTTAATTTGTTTTCTAGGTATTACAATGGTAAAGAATCCACCTGTCAATTAGGAGCCTCGGGTTCGATCCCTGGGTCGGAAAGTTCCCCTGAAGGAGGGAATGGCAACCCACTCCAGTATTCTTGCCTGGAGAATCCCATGGATAGGGGAGCCTGGTGGGTTACCGTCCATGGAGTTGCACAAGAGTCAGACATGACTGAGTGAGTGAGCACGACTGAGTGAGTGAGCACGCACAGATACACACATTAGATTAATTTAGGTTAATTCATGTGTTGCTGGCCTGGCAGACACTACAGAGAAGTGGTGCTGAGAGTGAACTTTGTCACAGATTCTGTTGAGATCAAACTCTTGGTCAGGCAGGCACTCATTTACCTTAGTCACCATCATTCTGATCAGGTGCTGAATCTTGCTGGGCTTCGGTGGGCGCACCTTCATGGGTTTGTTGGGAGGATTACCTGAAATGCTCACAAATATATGGAAAGTGCTAAGAATGTGTGTCTGGCATCAGTGGTGGTCTTCATACACTGCTGTTACCCAGTTGCTGATAGAACCTTTCTATGTTGAGGATCTCTTAAAACCCTTTGCCTTTCCACCATCCTTATTTGGGAGGATTAGCCAGTGGGTACACTTACTCTCCTTTAAAAAGATTACAAAGGAAAAATATCCAGAATGCAAGTTAGCTTTCTATGCCTAATAACAATGTGGGAGGAGTTTTGATGTTTCAGACTTGATCCAAATGCAGAAGATGAGATGGGGGCCTTAGGTTATTGATTCGTGCTCTGCACTGTTGCCTGTCTTACTAGCAGAGAGCATGGGTAGACAAACGTTTTCTGTTAAAAGCCTGCAAGTAAACGTGTTAGGCTTTGTAGGTTTTATAGTCTCTGTCACAACTACTCTACTCTGCCATTTTAGCCAAGACCAGCCATTTGCAATACTGTAATTGACAGGCATGGCTCTATTCCAATAAAAATGTATTTTTTAAGAACAGCTTGTGTGTTGGATTTGGACTGTGGACTGTAGTTTGCCAACCTCTGGGCGCAGGTAGTTGAGAGTATGTTGGTATCTCTTTTCTAAAATCAGAGATCAATTCTTGCCTTCAGAGTTGTAGTTGTTCATTATTTAGTTTAAACATATATAAATCAACATTATAGGGAATTCCATGGTGGTCTAGCAGTTAGGACTCTGTTCTTCCATTCCAGGGGCTGGGTTTATTCCTGGTCTTCCATTCCAGGGGCTGGGTTTATTCCGGGAACTAAGATATTACAAGCCAACCAGCATAGCCAAAAAAATAAACACTGTAATTTTCTACTCTTTTTGCTTATAGATTTATCCTAAAAGGATAAACTGTCAACTTTCGATCTCTGAAGCTCTATGACAATTGAGTTTTCTAGTTAGTTCTCTCACATCCCTAGGTACAGGTGGAGTGATAGGGAATGCCTTGATTGTGTAAAGAGGTTAGACATTACACCGCTTTATTCATAACTGAGTAGATTTTGAGTTCTGCTGGACAGTATCAGGTTTGGCTTTGCAACTGGGTAGGTTCATCCTCGGAGAAGGCAATGGCACCCCACTCCAGTACTCTTGCCTGGAAAATCCCATGGGTGGAGGAGCCTGGTGGGCTGCAGTCCATGAGGTCGCTAAGAGTCGGACACGACTGAGCGACTTCACTTTCGCTTTTCACTTTCATGCATTGGAGAAGGAAATGGCAAACCACTCCAGTATTCTTGCCTGGAGAATTCCAGAGACAGTGGGCCCCCATCTATGGAGTCGCACAGAGTCGGACACAACTGAAGCGACTTAGCAGCAGCAGCAGCAGGTTCATCCTGGTGCTTTGCTCCCTCCCAGCTGCAAGTCATTGGCTTGTGATGTAGCTTTCTTAAGGCTCAGTTTACTCATTGGTAAAATAATGATAATTCTTACCTTGTTAGGTTGCTCTGAGGATTGATGTGCCCATGAATTTAAAGTGTGGGGGCCCAGTGCCTAAGAAAGATAAACCAAATAAACAACAGCTCTTAAAAACTTGGGTGAGAACCATATCTTGAAGGTTACATGCTTTAAAAAAAAAAATCATTGTTATTTTACATTCCTTATTCTCCTTAAAGGGGAAAAATGCATTTCTGTGTGCTTAAGCCCTCAAAGCTCAACATTCAGAAAACGAAGATCATGGCATCTGGTCCCATCACTTCGTGGGAAATAGATGGGGAAACAGTAGAAACAGTGTCAGACTTTGTTTTTTTGGGCTCCAAAATCACTGCAGATGGTGACTGCAGCCATGAAATTAAAAGACGCTTACTCCTTGGAAGAAAAGTTATGACCAACCTAGATAGTATATTCAAAAGGAGAGACATTACTTTGCCGACGAAGGTCTGTCTAGTCAAGGCTATGATTTTTCCTGTGGTCATATATGGATGTGAGAGTTGGACTGTGAAGAAGGCTGAGCACAGAAGAATTGATGCTTTTGAACTATGGTGTTGGAGAAGACTCTTGAGAGTCCCTTGGACTGCAACCAGTCCATTCTGAAGGAGATCAACCCTGGGATTTCTTTGGAAGGAATGATGCTAAAACTGAAGCTCCAGTACTTTGGCCGCCTCATGCGAAGAGTTGACTCATTGGAAAAGACCCTGATGCTGGGAGGGATTGGGGGCAGGAGGAGAAGGGGACGACTGAGGATGAGATGGCTGGATGGCATCATGGACTCAATGGACGTGAGTCTGAGTGAACTCCGGGAGTTGGTGATGGACAAGGAGGCCTGGCGTGCTGGGATTCATGGGGTCGCAGTCGGACTCGACTGAGCAACTGAACTGAAACCCTCAAAGTTATTTGGCGCCTTAGAGCCATGTCTTTCAAACTGGGCTTCCTAGGTGACTTAATGGTAAGGAATTGCCTGCCGATGCAGGAGACCCAGGTTCCATCCCTGGATTGGGAAGATCCCCTGGAGGAGGGCATGGCAACCCACTCCAGTATTCTCGCCTGGAAAATTCCATGGCCAGAGGAGCCTAGTGGGCTACAGTCTATGGGGTCACAAAGAGACACAGCTGAGCATGCGCATATTTCAAATTATTTGTGCTGAAAGACTTTTTATCTGTCATGAACCAATGCTTTCATAAAATATAATAAAAGAATTTATTACAAAAATGAAATAAACACAAACAGAACACATATAAAGCCCCGTTTTTTCTTTTAATGAGATTCAACAAATACCTCAAGTTTCTAAGAATTTACTTTGCCTGCTTATTTCTTTGGGACCTGGTAGCAAATGATTTTTAGATCTGTACTGACTGTACTTTTAGGAGCACTGGTTTAAGGGGAGGCCAGTTCATGGAAATTCTTTTAAAATACTCATATTAGTCATTCTTTTTTTAAAAGACATATATATATTTATTTATTTGATTTCACTAGGTCTTAGTTGAGGCTCACGGGATCTTTAGTTGCAACATGCAAAGTCTTAGCTGGGGCATGTGGGATCTAGTTTCCTGACCAGGGATCGAGCCTGGGCCCTCTGCATAGACAGCATGGAGTCTTAGCCACTGGACCACCAGGGAGGTCCCCATATCAGTCACTTTTGAACAGAAAGAAAGTGAAGTCGCTCAGTCGTGTCCGACTCTTTGCAACCCCATAGACTGTAGCCTACCAGGCTCCTCTGTCCATGGGACTTTCCAGGCAGTAGTACTGGAGTGGGTTGCCATTTCCTTCTCCAGGGGATCTTCCTAACCCAGGGCTCGAACTCGGGTCTCCCGCATTGTAGACAGACGCTTTACTGTCGGAGCCACCATTTAGCCACTAAATAGACACTGAGTTTACCCCTTCTTCTTAACAGGTAGTCACCAACTGCAAGTGAATGTTATTTATTGCCCAAGTCTTTGTTCATTCAACCCCACGCCCCTCCACTGCCCATGCAAATAGTTGGATTTGAGGTACCTAGAGATTCTCATCAGGGAATAAGCCTGGATGGTTTGCTCTAGATCAGCATGACCTCCCTTGGAGAGTCTGGCTGCACAGGGGGGCCCCAGTGGCTCCAGTGCTGATCTTGAGAGCCTAGACCTCGAGGAGCGTGGGTATAGGAATCTCAGGTCCTCACTGTCCCTTCCATCCTCTGTGATCTGACAGCACCTCCCATTACTTCTGTTAAACCACACATTCATTAATATTTCCATTATCTTCTCTGACTTCCCCACCCCCACCCCACCTCTGCCACCAGAACCATGGGCTTTATAACAGTAGGGCCTAATTTTATTTTCTTTTTGGCTCCCTGGCTCCTGGCACACCCTAGGTGTACCTTGAAAATGTTCTGATGTGTGAATGAATGAGTAGGCAATGCTGTCCAGGCCTCTCACCAGACTGACATCCTTTATCTTCAGGCTCTTTACTTTGCTAGGGTTCCTCTCAGAAATTTAACCAGATTGGAAAGGGTGGAGGAGAAGGGGGGTCACTCCGGAGCAAAACATAGCTGTGGGTGGAGGAGAAGGGGGGTCACTCCAGAGCAACACATAGCTGTCAACACACTCTCAGTGCCCATAACCTGAAAGAACATGGACTGTGTATTTTGGGAAGTTGTGTTTTTCTCATTCCTCAATTTTTGGTGCTGATTGTGTAACAGTGTTGTAGGAAAGCAGCCAATAGCAGTCCTACCAGCTTCCAAACTGTCACAGTGGCTTTCTGGAAACTGTCAGGGCCACACCTTACCTTAGATGAAACTCAATGGCATCGAGCTCTTAAGAGTACAGATAGTGATTTTCTGGAGTAGACACAATGGTGTGTGAACATATGACCAGGCTGGACTATATCACAGTGCTTGCATGGGATATTACAGATCATTGATGCTTTACAGTAGAGTATTTATGGATCTTTCATGATATGTATACAGAGTAATATCACTGTATGATGGGGATGGAGAAGGGTATCAGTCATTTGTATGCTACAGTCATTTTCAAGGAAAAAGAACTTAAAAATCAGTTGATAGCTTATAGTAATAGATTAGGTTTCTGGCGGTTATCTTTTCCTTGGGGGAACTGGTGAAGTTAATAGCATGTTTAACTAAATGCTGGCTTTAAATGAGGATCTTGAATTCCCGTCTTAACTCTATGACCTCATTCAAGTTACTTAGCCTCTTTGAGCCTCACTTTTTCTTATCTGTAAAATGGGGTAATAATAGTACAAGGGATAGATGATTGTGAAGATTAAATGTGACAATTCATGTAAAGTGCTTAGTGATACCAGTATTTCTTTAGCATTCATTATTACCACTTGTCTGTATAGATTATTTATTGGGGTAATAACACTTTTGAAAAGAAACGACAGCCTTCAGATTATCAAAAACAGTTGTGTTTGAAAACTACTTATATATGCAGAATACTAATTTAACATATTTCTGCCCTTCTTAACTGTTTTATATGTGTTAGTTTATGCTTCTGGACTTCCTGAAATAAGTTATTTTTGACTTCTTAGCATTAACACTTAACATTAATGGCTTATTAAAATAAATTGTTCAAAAAATAGCAAAAATAATAAGCAAACTGTATTAAATTAATCTATTGAATTAGCAGTGGAATACAGTATTAGAAAACATCGTGAAAACTAGCAATATATAAAATAAATGGAAAAATAGAATATAAAGTTGTATATACAGCATGGATATAATTTAAAAACAATATATAACATAAAATTAAGTAAATTACACATTTTGAAATGAATAAATAATAGCTATGTTTTAGTATTTGGATTAAGGGTAACTTTTTCCCCTTCACCTTCCAGTGCTTATGATGTTGTTAAAAGGTATTTATTTGTTTTCTTAATTTATTTTTAAATTGAGTTATAGTTATATACAATATGATGTTAGTTACAGATGCACAACATAGTGACTCACAACTTTTAAGGGTTATACTCCATTTATAGTTAATATAAAATATTGTCTGTGTTCCCTGTATTTTATAATATATCCTTGTAGCTTATTTTATACATAATAATATGTACCTCTTGGGTTTCCCTTGTGGCTCAGCTGGTAAAGAATCTTCCTGCAGTGCAGGAGACCTGGGTTTGATCCCTGGGTTGGAAAGATCCCCTGGAAAAAGGAAAGGCTACCCACTCTAGTATTCTGGCCTGGAGAATTCCTATACAGTCATGAGGTCGCGAAGAGTCAGGCACAGCTGAGCAACTTTCACTTCACTTGTACCTCTGAGCTCCCTCTCCGCTCTTGCCCCTCCCCACTTCCTTCACCCCACTGGACACCACTGCTTAGTCTTCTATGAGTCTGTTTTCCACTGAAAGGTTTTTATCATATAAAAATTTTAAAGACCAAACATCTGTTACTCACTCTTAATTGCTCAAAATGACATATTCAATATTCATATTGAATCTAAGTATTTTGCTATAGCTAGCAAATTTATTGAATTTATTTACAGAATGTTTGCTGGAATCAAGTAACTGCTTTCAAAGTAACTTCCTGGATGTCTAAAAACAAACAGAGTGTCTTGGTTTTGTTTAACTTAGGTACCCAAATATTAATTGCGTGGCTACACCGGACCAAGAACAATTCTCTCAAAACTCTTAGTCCATAACATTTGGTAGACATTTCATAGAGGAGCTTTTCCAAGGCCAGTGAGCAGTCAGCAGCAGAAACTTCTGTGCTCTGTTAAAGGGCTCCCCAGAGACCATGGCTGGTTCCTGAAGCATGTGTGGAGATATCCAGTTACAGCCCAGGGAAAGTACAGGTCTGGCTCTTTGTGGGATTGGAGAGTTAGCCTTCCTGGTCAGGGCCACAGGCTGCCAAGCTGACATCTGTGTCGCAGGGCATGTGGGCCACCTGCCAACACCATTATCCCCATTTAGGGTTAAGCCAGCAGGGATCTTTCCTGTTGAGCCCGAATGTCTTCAATTTTCATGAAGTTTTCAAAACAGTAGGAGACTCAGCAGGGCAAATGGTGATGTGATCGAATGTACCTCTTTAACCTAATTCTTCTTGAAATAAAAGTTATTTTTGACTTTTTAATACTTAACATTGAGAGATAATTTACAGCTTCTTGAAATAAATTACTAATTCTAGCAAAAATAATAAGCAAACCATATTAAACTAGTCCATTGAATTAGCAATGAAATACAATATTAGAAAACATCATGAAAATGTTTATAATGTTTGTTTATTAAGTTATAGGACTGTTTCTTGGTCACAAATGGACCTGCCCTCTGTCCATCCCAGGCTATTCCCAAACATCTCTTGAAGGAGAACACACTTTTATAGTAGCAAAGGTAATTTAGAAAGTATATCTTTTAACTGAAAGTTGAAGGGAAACTTGGTTTCTTATTGTCTGCCATTCGAAGTGTTCCACATGGTAGATTCTGACACATATCTCATTGCAAATACTCTTGTTCTTATGACCAAACATCTTCCTAAAATGAAAGCTTAAAAATATATAGATTCTGACTAAAAGTAGATGACATTTTGCATATACAAAATTGCTGAACGTGTATAAATGCCTCTAGTGCCAGAATACGTCTTCATGCCGACAACCCTACCCGGAGCTTGCTCACCGTTCAGCAAGACATTCTTCTATTTTAACATTTCCTTTAAAGGCAAATTCTTTTGAATGCATTCAACAAAAGGTATGGAGAGCATTAGTCACTGAGATTTTTACTCATAGTATTTGAACATCGTTGTTAAGTTTGACTCTTACATTATTTGAGTAGATTTTTTTTAAAGCAGCTAGAGTTTATGGAGACCAACTGCTTTTGACCTTTCTGTCACTACTGTGCCCTGTAGAGCTACTGACAGGAAGAGAAGCACTTTTTTATGTCAGATGTCCCTGATAGCTGAACTGCTTGGGGACATCATATCATTAGGGAATGGTTCGTCAGATTCAGTTTTGCTGTTTATATTTTCTAGAATGTGTAATAAACTATCTCTTTTCACCAAAAACTGTAAACTTTATATGAGATTGCAAATTTGCAGAAATATAACTTTATATCCAATTGCACTATGTATTGGGTTGACCCAAAAGTTTGTCTGATTTTTTTCTGTAAGATGTTATGGAAAAATCCAAACAAATTTTGGGGCCAACCCACTGAAAAAGTTTTGTTTTGTTTTTACTTAATGTAAATACTTCAATAAGTAGGTCAGAAGAAGACTTCCCTGGTGGTCCAGTGGTTAAGAATCCACCTGCCAATGCGGGGACATGGGTTCAGTCCCTGGTCTGGGAAGATGCCACATTCCATGAGGCAAGAGGAGCCACCACATGAGAAGTCCGCATACTGTCACAAACAATAGCCCACAGCAACGAAGACCCGGGGCAGCCAAAAAAAATTAAGTAAAATTTTTGAAAAAAGAAAATTTAGAAACTGAGTTTTAAAAAAATAATACATCAGAAGAAAAAGATGCAGAATGACTTAAAGACTAGTGTGTCAGAATTTTGACAAGTGGCGTCATATAGTGACTGCCCCCTCAAAGGTAACTAACTTCCATTTTTGCTTTTAGGTGCCTCTGCCCACCAGGGAGCGCAAGAAGAGCCCTTTGATAGAAAGCCAGCCTGTGCTTGTGGAGGGTGGCAGGGTGGTGGACGGGGGTTATTCATGCTTTCTGGAGGAAGGCGAGAAAGAGGAAATCCACTTGCCATAAATGCCCCCTTTGGATCCATTGAAAACTTTGGATTTGGCAAGGAGGAAGCAAAAAGCTTGGCATCCAAAGAGAGACTGAGAAGAAGGTTGTGAGACCTTCCTGCCTCAAAGGGAGTAGCAGTCAATGCCCAGGGATGGGAACAGAGGGGCCACCTGGCTCGTCAGGTGCACAGGGATCCACTTGAGAAGCTCAGGCTTCTGTTGAGATGCCTTAGGTCTGCAGCCTCCTGTCTTGAAATGACTAAGTCTTCCCACACGCTCACTCATGATCATGAGCTTTTAGTTCAAGGAACAGTCTGTTTCAAGAAGAAGAAATGATTTTTTTCCACCTTTCTTCAAGATGTTTGAATGACTTTTTAAGGTTTTCAGCTCTTTATCCACTTGGCTCATCTTGTCATCTGCTCCAGAACTTCCCTCTTCTTGCTCTAATTCATGATGTCTTGAAGGTAATAGCCTGAAAAGCTCTGTTTGTTCTTCACGAAGTTCAGCCTTTTCCTTTCTCCTCTCCGAAAGATTTCAAACTGGACTTTCAGTTGAGGCTTTTAAGATGATCTGTCAAGTCTGCTTTGTGTCCTCTTTCTTCAGAAACGTTGGTGTACAGTTGATTTTTCTCTGTATTCTGGGTGTTGAAATGCATGTGAAACCACGCTTAGCTTTGCAACATCAGTCAGTTCCTGGCTCCTGTTGCTTAATCATTGCCGTCATCTCTTGTCTCCCAATTCCCCTCACTTTTTCAAGGGCAGCTGCCAGGTGTTTAACCTTTCACACACATTCATCCAGCCTTGATCTGAATTTCAACAAAGAGTCTAGAGCCTTGTGTGGAGATGCTGCAGTTTTTATCTATTGCCCTGAATACTGTTGAGTTTTTGGTGGCTTTTTCCATGTGTCCTTTTGGATTTAGTTTTTGTTTATAGAGACTGGCTCTTGCAGGAGCAGGCATTGACTCATCTTGTTTGGAACATACAGATTTTTCTTTTTCAAGTTGATTTGCTCTAAAGCACAAGATGAACTCAATTACAGGGTTAGCATGTCCAAGGCTTCAGGCATTTCTGGGCTTTCATCATCTGCCCCAGGGTAAAACTGTAGTGAACACAGGGCAGAGGTCAGCCTGGATCCAAGCCTGCACCTGGCAGCTGGGATGAATCATAAATGGAGAAGGCCAGTGCGCATGCAAGACTGGTCCAAAATAAACATACCCTCAACCCTGCCCACTGCTCCTTGACATTTTTCTAGAGCTAGTGCTGAGCTTTTAATGGCAGTTTTCTTGTTTCTCTGTATGAAAGTGAAAGTGTTAGTCAGTCGTGTCCAACTCTTTGCAATCCCATGGACTATAGCCCACCAGGCTCCTCTGTTCATGGAATTCTCCAGGCAGGAATATTGGAGTGGATAGCCATTCCCTTCTCCAGGAGATCTTCCCAACCCAGAGATTGAACCTGGGTCTCCCACATTGCAGGCAGGTTCTTTGCCAGAGACATCTCTCTGTATAGAAAGGCTTTTTTTCATTGAAAAATTATCAGTCAAAACTGAGAACTGACAACTACAGTTATCCAGACATATGTCTCTATCTTCCATTTTTACCCTATAAGGATGAGACTGGCCCATGTTGTTGGGTAATCCTGCCACAAAACAGTGCAGCAGCTCACATTTTGGCCAAAAGTACAACAGACAAAGCTCCTCCATTTATCCCAACCTCCCACCCAGTGGCCTGTGGTCCTGGATGGGCAGCTGGACCATTGCAAGCCCTGGTGAACATCAGGCAGGATTCTGCTTGGAACCAAGCTTGTACCTGGCAACCAAGATGGACCATGGATGGAGAAGGCCAGTGAGGTACAGGACTGGTCCCCCAAAAAACCACACACCCCCACTGCACCTTTTTTTTTCTTTCCTTAAACTTGCTTTCTGTGGCCACACAGGCCTCTCCCCATCCTCTACATTTGATGTTCCCTGTGCCTTGAAAGCCCTTCGCCTCCCTGTGTGCATGGAAACAACATCCACCTTATAACCTCCTCGCCCCTGTGA
Organism: Aepyceros melampus; assembly: GCA_006408695.1. Taxonomy (NCBI): domain Eukaryota; kingdom Metazoa; phylum Chordata; class Mammalia; order Artiodactyla; family Bovidae; genus Aepyceros; species Aepyceros melampus. The sequence goes on along the minus strand of SJXQ01000343.1, from coordinate 141,993 downwards.
CCCCAGTGCCCAGGGCAGGGCCAGACTCAGAGTGGGTGCTCAGTGCTCCACACAGGAATAAAGGAGTCTGTGGAAGGAATGAAGGAGTCTGGGGGAATTACAGAGCCATCCCTGAAGATCACACATAATGCCTTTCCGATTCAGCAGAGGGCTCTACTTGCAGGAGCACTTTAAACTCCTTTCAGAATTCCAGATCTGGAAGCAGAGGGAAGAGGAGGTGGTGGCAGTTCTGGCCTGGCCCCCTGATCTCCTTCTCACAGCCCTCTTCTCAAGTAGGTTTTCCAACATGTGCAAATTGCCCCATCAAATAGACCCACAGCAGCTGCAAATACTAGTAAGAAATGCAATGCCATGCAACTTGCCAGAGATTTGCTCTGTAAAAATAGTGGAATGCAATGCTAGAACTTGTGTAGAGAATCCCAATGGGCTCAGAGTTTTTGGTTTCTATTTTGAGGTCTTTGTTATTTGGGAGTGTGTGGGGAGTGTGGGGAGTGCACAGCTAACAACCAGACCATTTTTTTCCCTCCAAGTAGCCTGAAGCCTCGTAGTCATCATACCTGTGTCATACCAAGTTGTTGTGTCTTAGCCCAAGCACATAACTTGCAGCTTGTACCCAGTAGGCTGTAATATATATTTGTGGAATGAACTAATATGGTAAATACTAAAGACACTTAGTTACAGATTGCTAAAATAAAGTGTACAAGAATGTCTGATGGTTACTGTGCATCTCCCATGAGCTAATCATTCATTTAAGGCTTCCCTGTCATTAGAATTTGGAAAACTCAGCAGTGGCCACAGACTAGAAAAGGTCGGTTTTCCTTCCAGTCCCAAAGAAGGGTAACGCCAAAGAATGTTCAAACTACCTTACAGTTGCACTTATTTCACATGCTAATAGGGTCACACTCAAAATCCTTCAAGCAGGCTTCAGCAATACATGAACCAAGAACTTCCAGCTGTACTGGTCTAAGCTGGGTTTAGAAAAAGACAGAGGAACCAGACATCAAGTTGCCAAGATTCATTGGATCATAGAAAAAGCAAGAGAATTCCAGAAAAACATCTACTTCTGCTTCATTGGCTACATGAAAGCCTTTGACTGTGTGCATCACAGCAAACTGTGGATAATTTTTAAAGAGACAGGAATACCAGACCACCTTACTTGTATCCTGAGAAGCCTGTGTGCAGGTCAAGAAGCAAGTTAAAGCTGGACATGGGACAACGGATTTGTTCAAAATTGGGAAAGAAGTATAACAAGGCTGTATATTGTCTCCCTGCTTGTTTAACTTAATATGCACAGTACATCATGCAAAATGCCAGGCTAGATGAATCACAGGCTGGAATCAAGATTGCCAGGAGAAATATCAGTAACTCCAGATATGCAGATGATACCACTCTTATGGCAGAAAGGCAAGAGGAACTAAAGAGCCTCTTAACGAGGGTGAAAAAGGAGAGTGAAAAAGTTGTCTTAAAATTCAACATTCAAAAAACTAAGATCATGGCATCCAGTCCCTCATGGCAAATAGATGGAGAAAAGGGGGAAGCAGTGACAGACTTTATTTTCTTGGGCACCACTGCAGATAGTGACTACAGCATTGAAATTAAAAGATACTTGCTCCTTGGAAGGAAAGCTATAACAAACCTAGACAGTACATTAATAAGCAGGAGCATCACTTTGCCGACAAAGGTCCGTCTGGCAAAGCTGTGGTTTTTCTAGTAGTCATTTATGGATGTGAAAGTTGGACCATAAAGAAGGCTGAGCGCTGAAGAATTGATACTTTCGAATTGTGCTAGAGAAGACTTGAAAATCCCATGGGCTGCAAGGAAATCAAACCAGTTGATCCTAAAGGAAATTAACCCTGAATATCCATTAAAAGGACTGATGCTGAGGCTGAAGCTCCAATACTTTGGCCACCTGATGCAAAGAGTCGACTCATTGAAAAAGACCCTGATGCTGGGAAAGACTGAGGGGAGAAGGAGAAGAAGGTGTCAGAGGATGAGATGGCTGGACAGCATCACCAATGCAGTGGACATGAACTTGGGCAAACTTCGGGAGATGGTGAGGGACAGAGAGGCCTGGCATGCTGCAGTCCATGGGGTCGTGAAGAGTCAGACACTGCTGGGCGACTTTTGCATTGTTTACAATGCAAAAGTTTACGTTTTCTGATCGTGAGAAGTTATGAGAGTGCCTGACCATTGATGTTGGAACTCTCCAGAGGATGGTGGTGTGAACAGTGTAGGTGAAACTCGGGGGGAGGCCTCTGTTCCCATACCCCCCCACTCACTTCCTTCCTCTGCAACGCTCAGCTGAGTCCAGGATCAGGCGGGAGGGTGAACCAGGCCTAAGTAGCACCACCTGCGCTCCTGCAGGACCGGCCTGCTCCTCACCTGGGTTACTGCAGGGCCACGAGGTCGATTAGCTTTCTTCTCGGCCAGAAGGCAGGATGCCGTCCTCCTGACATGGCTCTCTGCTCTCATCCTCTGCTCCTGGGCCCTGTGGAAACCTGGCTGCAGTTGCGCTGTTAAGTAAGTGCCCCAGCCTCAAGACCACTTTAGGTTTTTTGTTCCCAGACTTTCTGTTTCAGCCACCTCCTTTTGTCCCTAAACATAACACGTCCTCTGGGGCATTTTCTAGAGGGAGCTCTGCACTCTCTCAGGCTGGGAGGAAGGCAAGGCCCTACCTGGCTTCTCTGCTGATTTCAGACTCCTTCTTCCGTTTTGGTGCCTGAGGCCTCCCTCTTTCCCAGGGGCCAGACTGCTTGCTGAACCCTGCCCTCCCTCAGTTCGTGGGACTCCCCTGTACGCGGGGCTCTCCTGTACTGGTTCTGGGCCTGTCCCGCAGAGTCACAGAGGCCTGCAGTACCCCTCTAGACGTCTTCACTGCCCACACCCAGGGGCCTTCCCCTCACGCCCGAGAGCTGGTAACGAGAGGGCGCGCCTCTGCCGACAGGTGGCTGCTCCCTTGCTGTCCCCCTGTCCTGCTGCTCTTGCTTGCTCGCTCCCAGCAGGAGACAGGCCCACCCAGCCACTGGACACCTCACTGTTCTTTCCCTCGTCTCCACCCTGCATGGTCTTCAGCTCACCCCTTTCTCTGAAGGTTGATTTGACCCCCATCGAAGCTGCTCAGCCCCGCCCCTGGACCCCTTCTGTGTCCGACCCACATTTCCCTTACTCTGGGCAAGAGCTTTTGGCTGGGTGGGACTCTGTGCTAATAATTGTTGGAGCCCTAACACCTGGTTCATCTCTTCACCAAGAGCTGAAGTGGAGGGAATGTTGTGGAACTAGTTAAAGTTATTGATGGGTTGTTTACATTGGAAAGATATTAGTATATTCAGAAAGAAGTATTGATTAAAGGAGGTAAATCCGCCTCAAAAGAGTATGGTATAGCTACGAAGATGGTAGGGGAAAAATTATTTCAGAAGCTCTCTTGTAGAATCTCTTTTCCAAAATTTAGTCTTATAACTTAAAAACACCCTCCCCAAACTATTAACTGTATTATATGCACGTAATTAAAAAATGAAAAAGAACAAACCAGCTTAGAATGAAAATCCTAGCCATTCTCACCCCACCTCCTCCAGTCTTGAACCAGTCTTGAACTACAGGCTCAGTGATTTTTAAATGTTCAGATTTTAGTTTAACTGGTGCTTACTGCCGTGTTTCTAAAGCCTATGGTTTAATCTCAAATAGGGCTAGTGAAAAATAGCCTTGAAGCCTTAGACTGTATAACACTGAATTATTGTTATACTGAATCATCGTTACCAATTGCATTATGAAAATTATTGAAAAACATTCTAGACAAATGCCTTTAAGTCATGGTGCTATGGAATCAATATGGTCACCTCTCACTTTTCTGTTTAATGTTTGGAATAGAATAGGTTTTTTGGTATTTGAGTATGTTTTGTACCGTTTTTGTATACTTTCAGAGACTAAAAGTGATGTTTTCCCGACCTTTTTTCTTTCCCATGTTTTTTTTTGCCTCTTGTGACCATTGCTGGTTTTTTTTTTTTTTTTTTTTAATCACATAGGGATACAGTATGGAAGTTTATAGCACCTGTTTTACAAAACCTTGATGAGGGGCTTTGTGTGGCTCTTTAAAGCGACAGCTTACTCTGTCTTTGAATGCTGTCTCGGCTTAGAGTCTGTTCGTACCTTCGAGCCAGTGTTACGCGAAGCATTATGAAAAGAATACTCTTTGAAAAAAGGTGTGCTGTAGATGCCTCATTTCTGAGTGCAAAATGGCTGCTTATGTTGAAAATAAGTTGGTAGATAGTCTTTAGCGCATTTAATTAAAAGTACCATACTAAAGGAAATTGTAGCAATTATATATTATTAACCTAAGTGGTGCCAAGGCTTTGAAGTTGTTTGCTATGGCCCATTATTTTCCTTGATTGCATGCCATCTGAGATTAAGCTGGGCTGTTCAGTTATGTAGGCATTTAGAAGAAGAGCAACATAGTAAACCCAAGTACAAAATTAGGATCTTTGGAGTCCTATGCTTTACATCCAAGCTATTGCTAAGTGAATCCAATCTTTTGCTGCTGTAGTTATTTAGACTGTGATTATTCTGCTTTCCCAGCCCATTCCCCAATCAGACATTGTTCAGTTTATTGGAAAATACGTGTTGTATATGTCAGCTCAAAACAGGGTGTCATTTGGGGGCTTAAATGGAGGAGGCTTTTATTTTAAGCTGAACTGAATGAATAAGGAAATTGAAGATCTGAAAAGAATGGCGCTGGGCCCATTATCATAAGAAAATAAGGCTTTCAAATATTGGGCTTTGAAGTCATTATATGTATGGTAGGCAGCAGAGTAGCTGGTGGGAAAGAGGGGATCTCTGGCTAAGAAGAGATCAGAACGTACTTTTTTGTATTAATACCTTGGCAATGTGGCAAAAGGTTTCAGTAAAAAGATTAAAATATGATTATAGATCTGATTTTATCACTTTAGGCTGTGTACTCAGCTACATTTATTAAATAGAAAAGGTTTACCGGGTGCCCATGGCAGAATCTGACAGCTGAAAATGACTAAGAATCAATGGGCCAACGCCCTCATTCTACAGAAGAGAAAACAAACTCTTGTCTATCAAGTCCCTTGCCAACTGACCTTGGACAAATCCCCATGTAAGTCTGCTACCTTTAATTTTTATTGGCTTTGAAATTTTCAATGTATTTTAATATAGAACTTTTACTGTAGCTACACTGGATATTTTTAGTCCTTTGTGCACCAGGAAACAAAAGGCTTAATTTGTTTATTGAAGGAAACGTTTATTGAACACTTACAGTGTTCAAAGCACTCTTGCTTTTTAAGGTATGGCTTGTTAGCATAATGTAAAAGTTAGAGGTTCAAACCAAGATTAGAGCCTTTCTCTGGCTCCTTCTGATCATATGTTTATCTGATACGGGAGGTATCAAGCCTCCATGAAAATATATTTCATGGTACACACACAGTAGTAAGTGTAATTAAAAAGATTTATGGAACTTTAAGCCCTCTGTTATCCAGTACAGTAATGTAAGAGAAATTCTGTTTTTCTCCTCTGTTGTACACTCCACTCACTATACTTCCGGTCACCAAATGTGTGGAGATTTTTCCTACACCAAGCAATTCTCAGATGCCACCTAGGTGTCCTACAGTATAACTCGATTCTGGCACTACCTGGAGATAACCTCAGATCCTGCAGGTGAAGCGCTCAGACTGCCCTGTCCCACTTCAGATGCAGTTCCAAGTCACCTGAGCTCGGACCAGCCAATGAGAAATAGGAGGTTCCATTGAACTTCCTCTTCAGGTTTACCATTTGCCACAATGACAGAATTCGGGGAACTGTTTACCTACTAGATGACTGGTTTATTGTAAAAACATACAACTTAGGAATGGCCAGGCGGAGGAGATGCAGAGGGCAAGATAAGGGGAATGGAGTGTGACATTTACAAGCCCTTTCCAGGTGAGCCTTCAGCACCTTCATGTGTTCCCCAACCTGGAAGCTCTCCAAATCCCAACCTTTTGGGTTCTTTGGAGGCTTTATTATCAAATATACAGGCACAATTGATTAAATTGTCAGCCTTTTTTTTTTTTAGTTCATCCTGTACCATTATTTAACTTATAAACAGCATTTAATTTGTCCTTTAAAAGTTAACTTAACAATTGGCTTTTCTCAAGTACTTCTCTCATATCCAAAAGAGGGGAAGAATTTAGCCCTTGTTTTAAAACAAACATAAGGAGAGGAGATGACCTTAACTCCTAATAACATTCTGCTGTTAGATTATTGTATAAAATGTCCAAGTTGGTGGTTCTTCCGATGCCAGTGATTGATTCAACCTCCATTTCTCTCCTCCCCTAGAAGTGAGGAGGGGAGTGGGATTGCAACTTCCAACTCTCTTATCACAGAGTTCAGTTCAGTTCAGTCACTCAGTCGTGTCTAACTCTTTGCGACTGCATGGGCTGTAGCATGCCAAGCTTCCCTGTCCATCCCCAACTCCCGGAGCTTGCTAAACTCATGTCCATCTAGTCAGTGTTGCCATCCAACCATCTCATCTGTCCCCTTCTCCTCCTGCTTCAATCTTGCCCAGCATCAGGGTCTTTTCCAATCAATCACTTCTTCGCATCAGGTGGCCCAAGTACTGGAGCTTCAGCATCAGTCCTTCCAATGAACACCCAGGACTGATCTCCTTTAGGATGGACTGGTTGGATCTCCTTGCAGTCCAAGAGATTCTCAAGAGTCTCCTCCAACACCACAGTTCAAAAGCATCAGTTCTTTGGCGCTCAGCTTTCTTTATGCTCCATCTCTCACATCCATACATGACTCTGGAAAAACATCAGAGCATTGGTTCCCCTGCTCCCAGTCCCCACCGTGGGAGCATTCTGAGTCACCTCATTAACATAAACTTAGGTGTGGGTGAAAGGGCTTATGAATAACAAGAGACATTCCTTTCATTTTATTGTTCTTATCACTTAAAAAATTCCTAGAGTTTTAGGATCTCTGTATCAGGAATCATGGACAAGGACCAAAATGTTTAAGTATACCAAATATACTTAAACCAAAATATATTATTATAAATCACAATATCACAAGTAGCAACTTGTCAGTATTTAAATTTAAACATATAGGAGTCTTATGAGTCTCCTATTTACAGCTGGTCTGTCAGAAGCTCAGTGATAACCTGGATTTGCGATTGGTATCTGATGCCGGGCAGTCTTGTAGGACCCAGCCCTTACTTAACCTGTAGGATCTGATGCTATCTCTAGATAATTGACTATTAAAATTTAAATAAAACTTATTTTAAAATAAGTATACTTAAAAATTCAGTTTCTCAGTCACACAAGCACATTTGGATAGGAACTGAACAGCATCAGTTCAGTTCAGTTCAGTCACGTCCGGCTCTTTGCGACCCCATGAATCACAGCACACCAGGTTTCCCTGTCCATCACCAACTCCCGGAGTTCACTCAAACTCACGTCCATTGAGTCCGTGATGCCATCCAGCCATCTCATCCTCGGTTGTCCCCTTCTCCTCCTGCCCCCAATCCCTCCCAGCATCAGGGTCTTTTCCAATGAGTCAACTCTTCTCATGAAGTGGCCAAAGTACTGGAGCTTCAGTTTTAGCACCATTCCTTCCAAAGAAATCCCAGGGTTGATCTCCTTCAGAATGGACTGGTTGGATCTCCTTGCAGTCCAAGGGACTCTCAAGAGTCTTCTCCAACACCACAGTTCAAAAGCATCAATTCTTCGGCGCTCAGCCTTCTTCACAGTCCAACTCTCTCATCCATACATTGAACAGCATAGATATAGAATATTACCATCATCATGGAAAGGTCTGTTGGATGATGCTTTTCTATCCTTTCCATGCCAAAATCATTTACTGTTAATACAAATCTAGATCTGGAATCCAGAAGGCTGAACTTGCACCCCACGTTCACCATTCACCCTGTTACATAAGCTGTAAAGTCTCAGAAAGACACTTTAATCTGAACAGAGCTCTGGTTTCATTTTGTTTAAAATGAGGTTACATAGCCTACTTTGTGAATTGTTTCACGTTATACCTTATTATACATTGTACTAAGAGTTCATATAAAGTTAAAGTTGTTAACTTGTTCACATGGTGGTGGTGAAGTCTCTAAATCATGTTCGACTCTTTGCCACCCCTTGGACTGCAGCACGCCAGGCCTCCCTGTCCTTCACTATCTCCTGGAGTTTGCTCAAACTCACGTCCGTTGAGTCAGTGATGCCATCCAATCGTCTCATGCTCTGTTGCCCCCTTATCCTGCCTTCAGTCTTTCCCAGCATCTCCAGTGAGTCGGCTCCTCGCATCATGTGGCCAAAGTACTGGAGCTTCAGCTTCAGTCCTTCCAGTGAATATTCAGTGTCCTTTGGTTACCACTGACAGTTACTTACAGTTGAATGTGTTGCCTCTTTGCTTGCTTCATGGGGAATTCAGGATATGTGTGGTGTCTTGGATTCATCTGCTCTATGGGTGAATTCTGACCTTGCTATAGCAGATGACTGTATCCTTGATTCCCGGGTCTTTCACAGTAGGCCCTGACCCTTTTGGCACTGCTGCTGCTGCTAAGTCGCTTCAGTCATGTCCAACTCTATGCGACCCCATGGACAGCAGCCCACCAGGCTCCCCCGTCCCTGGGATTCTCCAGGCAAGAGTACTGGAGTGGGGTGCCATTGCCTTCTCCACCTTTTGGCACTAGGGACCAGTTTCGTGGAAGACAGTTTTTTCCATGGACCAGAGGTGGGGGATGGTTTTCAGACGATTCGAAAGCATTACATTTATTCTGCAGTTTATTTCTAACCTAATGCCACTGCTGATATGATGGAAGGTCCCTGTCCGCAGCCTGGAGGTTGGGGACCCCGATCTATCTCAAGGCATTGCCTCCTGCCAGACCTTTTCCTCCGATCTACTCTTTACCAGACCCAGTTTTTAAAATAAGGCTCAATGTTGTGTAATGGTTAAGACCAAGAGCTCCGGAAACAGTTGTCCTGCTCAGCCAGGTCTGCCGCATACTCTGTGTGACCTTGTCAAGTCTAACCTTGTTTTCCCATCAGTAAATGGGGGAATGATAAAAGGACTCAGGCCACAGAGTTGCTGTGGGAGTTAAATTATATAGTACTAGGTTATTAACCCAGTGCCTGGAACTCAGTGCTCAATAATTTGTTCTTGTTAATAATAGGATGATGACACTTGATAATTTAGTATAGAAAATATATTGCAAGAGATTCTGGTTGAATTATCTGATGTGAGTACAAAGTCTAGATATAGGTCTTGAGCACTGGAGGAGAGAAGGTGTGATATTAAAAGTTTTAAAGTGTACAAGAGAAGAGCTTTCTCACTTTACCTGTAGTTGATGAACTGAAGGGAACAGGCTTCCGGCACCTTCCTCATGTTCACCTTTCTTCAGATGGCAGGTGTTGCCCATGGGTAAAGCAGGCTATGAACTAGGAGAAACTGGAAGGAATGAAAAGGACTTTATCAAACTGAAGAATGTGTTGTCTAAAGGGTCTCAGTCCACTGCTAAGCCTCAGCCAGTATTGCCATGCAGGAATGGGGTATTGGTAAATCTAGATGTTTATATGAAATCTCCAAGTTTCCACCATTGGCGAAGTTTTTTTTTTTTTTTTACAACTTTATACATAGTAGATGGTATATATCCTTGGATAAAAATTGGCCCAAGGACCACTAGTTTATGATCTTTTCAAAAAAAACTTTCCTAATGTCTTCCCAAGAATGCTAAGTTTGATGAGCTATTAAATTTGGAATTACACTTGAAAAGAAGATCTTGTAGTCAAATAACTTTGGTTAACCTTGGTTCTGGGACCAAAAAATGTTGAGAAAATGCTTCACTCTGGATTTGATTCCCTAAACATATTTGATCAGGAACCCTGCTCCTCATGTTTACCCTACAGACTATTGGGGGAATAAAGGAAGAACACAGTATGGGTGGCCGTATTCTGGGGAATGGTGGTAAGGTGGATTGAACTGGTGAACCTCCCTGTAGACAATAGTTGTAAGTAGAATCTTAATTAACCATGAGAAATAAATCATTACCATGTTACTAATGGAATCCTTGAATTGGGTTAGATTTTCTGTTAGATTTAAATAAAAGATGTTATCACCCTAAAGGCTATTACTAGCACATACATGCTATTTTGATGTGTTTTCTATAGGAATAAAATTGAGAAGATTATTTCTGTTTGGGAATTAGGCTAATATGCTCCATAATGATTTGTGCAGTCAAATTTGGGGAAGATGATAGGGTATGAACCAAGGCAACCTAAGGAATGTGTGGTAGAATCATATTTGGACACAGCAACTGTGCTCTCAACTTTCCTGCTATTACTTTATTTTAATGGCTTGGTTATTTGGAACAAAGGGATATTTTCATTCTCATCAAGGAAATCAGCATACTGTCTATGGATGGAGTGGAAAAAATTCATCTACAAGGAATTCAGTGAGCTTTCTCCTTAGGCAGTATCTCTTGAACATGCTGTCAAGAATTCCTTGGGTACCAACCTCATTTTACCTTAACCTGCTATTTCAAATGTGTCTTAAAATAGCATGATTTTTCCATAGTCCTATTGAAATTGTGGTGTTCTTCACTTGGTAAAGTGTTTCTGCATTAAATTTCATTTAATTCCATTTTCATGTGTCTTTATTCTGAGCCTCAAATTCAATTTGGGAGTGGCAGTTAACTAATACAAATCTTTCTGGGGATTTCATTTTGGTTAGCATTTGAATTGGGGAGAGAGAAATTGATTTTCTTTTTACTTTGATATTTTTCAAAGGTATTTCTAGATATTAATACAGAAATCTGAGAAATAAGAGGGCATGGAATGCCCACTCACCTGAGGCTGAATACATTTCAGATACTGAGAAAAAAGGTAGGTTTGGATGCATGGGTTGAGAGAGGATGTCTCTCCCTCAGCACAGCTGCTTCACTCTGATAAGAAAGCAGAGCTCAGTTTATGCTGACCTTGTATGTAACCAAAGTTTACTCTGCAGACTATTGGGGGAATAAAGGAAGAACTTCCTGTAAAATGCAGCTAATGTTGGCCTTCCAAAGGTCACAAAATGAAAAGCTGTGAGCATGACGCATCCTTGTAGGGGGGACTCCAACAGGATTTCCTGTGCTGGAAAGGAAGCTTGGTGGAAACCTTTTAATTCATTCAGAAATGCGGAGACCAGCATGGCTGTTAACAGCTTGGTTTTGCAGTTACAGGAGCTAATCTAATGTAATACACTCAGCCCAGTACATCCCATTTCTAATTTATAAGAAAATTATTGATGCTGTACAGCATGATGTTATCTTGGAAGGGAGCTTTTTCCTTGAATTTGGATTCCTTTTTGATAATTCAAAACTGTAGTTCTGCCATATGTAATGGACACTTCAATGGGTACTTTAGTCTCTTTTAATATGGGAAATTTCCTCTAATTAAAATTTAAATCATGTTGAGTTTTGAATCAGATGTGTTGCTAACACTTTTAAAAAAGGTACGTTACGTGAATATTATATAATTATAGAATTGAAGTAGATACCGAGAAACATCATTCAATCAGTGTCACTTGAAAGAATAGTATATATCAAGACTCAGAGCAATAGTTATGAGCTGGTAAATGTATATTGATACTATTTTAGTTAACTTTCTTATAACTTCATATTTACCATTGTTAGATATTATTTTTTAAGAGGAAAACATCTAAGTAAGTTTAAATACTAAGGAAGTCTCACCCACTTGACTCACTTGCTTCAGATTGGACCAGTTTAGTTAGAGGAAATTTTCTATATGTATTTCATTTCTTTCCTCATTGACCATATGTCAATGGTAAAGTTTCACTATTGTTTTGACCAACTTATTTATTTATTAGGTTGTGCTGGGATCTTTTAGTTGCATCATGTAGGATCTAGTTCTCTGAACAGGGATGAACCCAGGCCCTCTGCATTGGGAGCAGAGTCTTAGCCACTGAACTACCAGGTAAGTCCCTGCCAACTTCTTGAGAACCAGCTATGTATAATGTATGGGGCTTCCATGGTGGCTCAGATGATAAAGAATCTGCTTGCAATGCAGGAGGCCTGGGATTTGATCCCTGCGTTGGGAAGATCCCCTGGAGAAGGGAATGGCAATCTGCTCCAGGATTCTTGCCTGGAGAATTTCCTATGGAGAATCTCCATAGGAAGAATTTCCTAGAGAAGCTTGACAGGCTACAGTCCGTGAGGTTGCAATCAGACACGACTGAGTGACTAACACTTAACCTAAACTTCCTCAAGAATGAAGTTCACCTTTTCAAAATAGGACCAGGTTTGCTACATAAAAGGAAAATCATAAGTCATATTTTTATTGTGTGTACATGATTTTTATTCATCTCTATTCAGTGTTATAGGTATCTAAATGTTGCTATGAAGTGTCTCCTTATATAATACATTTAAACCATCTTTATTCCAATCTGTTAGACTTTAGGAAGAACTCAAATGTGAGGCATTGAACTCAGTGCTGGGGGGATGCTAGTGTTAAAGGACTTTCTAGAGTCTCAGTAGAGTTCTTAACAGGGCTGGTTTATTTTGAGTATTGAGATGGGGGGGGGGGAATGTAATAAATGATAGTCTAAAGTGATTTACCAAAGGATTCTTGGTTACCTCCAGTAGACTGTTCTCCTTGTTTGGTAAGTAGGCAATGCTGATGGGAACAGATCTCTGTGGTTTTGAACCTCCATTTGACCTTTTAAAATAACTAAAAACCAAATTAAAAGCATGAGTAATTATTTAGAATTTTGCACCATTGAGCTTAAATAAGAAATCATGCATAGTAAACGAGGAGGCTTAAAGGTAACAGGAGTGCAAGGTGGAGGTGACACACACATCTGCATGATGGTGTTTATAGACTGTGAACTCTCAAGCAGATGCAGGTAGCTTTTTATTGTTGTTAGAGGCAGTCATGACCTGCTGGTTAGGCTGTTGCTAAGAGTCTGTTGTTCAATCACTTATTTGCCAGGCGTTTTTAGAGAAGTTACTACATGCCAGTTACTTTCCTAGGTGCTAAGAATCCCAGAGGAACACAATGAAAGCCCTTGTCCTGGAGAAATCTCATAGTTCTTCAGAAGCACAGTTCCTAACATGGTCTGTTCTTTCTTCTCCACACTAAGCAATGAGGAACCCTAGGGCAAAAAATTCCAATAGTGGGTCCACATTCTTAAAGAAAAAATGAACCATTCCTAGTTTAGGCTCTGTAGATTCATTCTCCCCAGTTCTCCACAATGTCCACTCTTCTGTTGAGTTGCCTGACCTGGTCTCATCTCCCTGTCTTTCTGTCTTTATGACAGCTTGCCCATTTTCCCCCTCTGACTGTATATTGTACCTGTGCTTTAAGATGGAGCCACATCTCCCTTTGTCTGTACAAGGCTGTTTTTTTCCAGACTGTCCACAGCTGGCATCTCACAGTTTAGGACTTAATGCATGATGGTTTGCACAGTGGAGTTTTGGTCACACATCCTCAACTTCACTGTCTGGGTTTTGCTGGGAGCTGTTCCTAAACACAGCTTGGATTTCTAGCTGCTTTAGGAGAAAGCTGGAATTGAAATTCTGAGGAGAGGCAAGAGAAAGCCTGAAATTAAAAATTAACTTTATTATCATCAAGGAAAGTAATCCATATGAGGGATAACCAATTCTCAATTCGAATTTTAAATTAGAATTATTTAAACCTTGTAACTTGCTTGAATTTATTTTCATAGCACCCGTATGCTGTAAGTTACGTAACATTGTTCTCTATAAACATTTGAATTGGGGATTGGTGGTTCACTAGATACAGTTTGCCAAGCTCCCTTGTTTGGCCTTCATGGTGTTTGAAAAAAGGAAATCTTACAAAAATTCAGGTTTCTAGTTTGTCTGAAATAACCTCTCCCACCCTAGTGAACTCTAGGGGAAACTAGATAAATGAAGTCATGTTCATAGTCATGGCAAGATAACAAACACAAGAGCAGCCATGTATTGGGTGTTTACTCTGAACTAGGCACTGTTCCCAGGACAGTATGAACTCACAGTGTCTCTAGTAGGTTGATACTATTATCATCTCCATTTTACAGATGAGGAAACTGAGGCACAAAGAGGTTAAATAACCTTTTCCAGGGTCCTGCAGCTTGCAAAAAGCACCCAAGAGACCCAGACCTACGCAGGCTGATTACAGATGTATGCTCTACTGCCTCTTCCAAGGACTGAAGGCACCTGCTAAAAGGTCTGCCCTAAATCATTCCCTTAGTTTGGTTGTAAAGTAACAAAGATGGTTATAATGTGTGAAAGACGAACAGCAGTTTATTTTTCTGTTTCCTTAGGTTTCTTGTTTAACTTGATTCTAAACTTTGAAATAAAATGGCAGCTGCATGAAGGGACCTGCACGAATCTGATTGCTTAAAATTAGTTTGCATGTTAATTATCATTTTTATTATTGATTACTATATTTGTTACATTTGCTCCATTCCAGGGGTTATGACAACCTCATTCTTCCTAAAACCAAACTGATTTCTCTGTGGATTCTGTCCCTACCCCTCATTTGGTCACTCCATCACAACCATCACAACCTGTATTATTTTAGTCTCAACATCCTAATTAGATGATAAACATTTTAAGGATAACATAGTCCTTTATAACCCACTCCAGTGTTCTTGCCTGGAGAATCCCAGGGACGGGGGAGCCTGGTGGGCTGCCATCTGTGGGGTCACACAGAGTCGGACACGACTGAAGTGACTTAGCAAGCAATAGTCCTTTATTTCTTATATACACATAGTATGTGTATGTAACACAACCTTTAGGTCAGTACTTTTTACAACGTAGGTTTTTAATAAGTACTGTGTATCTGAGAGGGTATAAAAGTATACGTATATAAAGATATAAAATATGTATTTATGTAAACTTTTTCTTCCAGAATTTTTCAAGTATGCTTAAAAGTTGAGAGGATTGTGATAAATCCTCCTGCACCCATATCCAGCTTCAACAACTCATATGTTTTTTTTTTTTTTATTTGGCTACACCTGGTCTTCCATCTTCTGTTGTGGCATATAGGATGTTTAGTTGCAGCATGCAAATTCTTACTTGTGGCATGTGGGATCTGGTTCTGACCAGGGATTGAACATGGGCCCCCTACACTGGGAGCTTGGAGTCTTAGCCACTAGTCCCTTAATATATTTTTTTATGTAAATTGTGAAATATACATAATGAATGTTCTGCTATTATATATATATATGTTATATATATAGATACACATATAAAAGAAATAAAGAAAAATTGAACCCCATGTTGTAATCACCCAACTTAAGAAATAAATGTTATTATTACCCTTAAAGCCCCTGGAATGCATTCTTTTTTCCCTCCCCACCAGAGATAACTCCTATGCTGAATTTTGTGTTAATCATTTGTGGCTGAAATTGCCTTGGTTATTTGTGCATCAACACCTGTGCTTCCTTCTCTTTTAGTAATACTACTTCCCATGTTTTAGCTGGCTATATGCCTTCCCAGTACTCTTGCCTAGAAAATTGCATGGATGGAGGAGCCTGGTGGGCTACAGTCCATGGAGTCACAAAGAGTCGGACACGACTGAGCGACTTCACTTCACTTCATGCCTTTTAAAGGCTATTTCCCGTGTCCCCTTTCAGTTACTTATGTCATGGGACTAAGTTCTGATCATTGTGGTATGAACAGAAATGATCTGTTCAACTTCTGTGTTGTGTCTCAGATTGAGCTTTTTTCTCCGTACCTTCCCTGCCCCACCCTTTTTATTGGTTGGAATGTAGACTTGATGGCAGGAATTGAAGCAGCATCTTAGAGACCTTGAGACAGAATCTAGGTGTTGAGAACAGTAAGCAAAATGGTGAAAGAAGTAGGTTTTGTCCTTCCCAACCCAGAATAGACTGTGCACCACACTTCCCTGTTCATTTGACTTTGAATAGGCCCTGGGGAATTTTTCTTATGTAGTTTTAACAAGGATTTTACAAGCTAGTACAGCCACATATTCAAAATCCATACATAGTAGTAAACTATAGAGTGGAAAATTTTCTCTTTCACTCCTGCCACCCTCCCTCCAAAGCAAACAGCACCATTGTCTTTTACATCCTTCCAGGAAAATATGTGTAGTACTATGTATTTTAAATATGATTCAATTATAAAAATTTGGAAATAGCTACAGTTCCTAACTAAGCAAGAAGTGTCTGAGGACCCCTGCTTTGGACCGTGGTTCTAGGTTTTACCTTAAGTGACAATCTAATACTGTTAGTATCTTACTTAAGGGATGTGAAAGAATTCTGAAACATGCCATGTTTAATGAAAAAACAAAATGCTATTTGACTTCCCTGATAGTCCAATGGTTAAGGATTTGCCTCGCAATGCAGAGGACATGGGTTTGATCCCTAGTCAGGGAATTAAGATCTCACATATTTCAGGGCAACCAAGCAGGCGTCCCACAACTAAAGAGTCCACACACTGCAATGAAAGCTCCTTTATGCTGCAACTAAGACCTGAGGTAGCCAAATTAAAAATAAAAACATTATGACTGTTGATCAGAGTCTGAGCATAGTAGCTGCATGTGTGCAGGTTAAGCTCTTTGATTTCCCTAAGAATTGCGTCAAGGGGCTTCCCTGGTGGTCCAGTGGCTAAGACTTCATGCTCCCAATGCAGGGGGCCTGGGTTCAATCCCTGGCTGGGAAACTAGATCCCACATGCACAGCTAAGAGTTCACATGCTGTAACTAAGACCTGGTGTTGGGAAGATCCCCTGGAGGGGGGCATGGCAACCCCCTCCAGTATTCTTGCCTGGAGAAACCCATGGACCGAGAAGCCTGGAAGGCTACAGTCCACGGAGTCACAAAGAGTTGGTCGTGACTGAGTGACTAAGCACAGCACAACAAATAAATAAATAAGTAAAGCCAAATAAATAAGTAAATATTTTTTAAAAAGAGTTGAGTCGATGATGAGAGCTGAGCAAGTAGGCGTCCCAACACAGTAACAGTGGGTGGTTCAACTATATTGGTGTTAGACGTTCAGTTGTGTCCAACCTTTGTGACCCCATGGACTGTAGCCCACTCCTCTGTCCCTGGCAAGAATACTGGAGTGGGTAGCCATTTCCTTCTCCAGAGGATCTTCCTGACCCAGGGATTGAACCTGGGTCTCCTGCATTGCCCAGGCAGATTCTTTACCATCTGAGACACCAGGGAAGCCATCTTGGTAAAGCACCAACTTAAAAAAAAAAGAAAGTGCTTGCCCCAAAATTCATGTACTTGACATACTGGGGAGCCTAAAATCTAAACTCAAAACATCAAACCCCAGTCTGGCACAGAGAACTATATTCACTATCTTGTAATAACTTTTAATGGAAAAGAACTTTAAAAGAATATATGTAAAACTGAATCACTTGGCTGTATACCTAAAACATTGTAAATAAACTATTATTTTAATTGAAAAAAAAGGGGGGGGGACTCTCAAATCCCATTTCCATTTATACACATCTGTAAACTAACAAGCTTAGTAAGTCTTCTTTCTAATTCATAGAACAAAGGAGTCATACATGGCAAAGCAGGGAAAGGGGACTTATTTATATATAAGCAGGCCTGCAGACAGAATCAAGAAATTACAGCAGACAGGATGACAACACAGGAAGGACTTAAGCCACAGCAGCCTGAGGCCATTCAGTGGAGGGACAGACACGCCCACATACCTCCTTGAGTCCTTTTGCCATGTTGGAGCTGGAAGCAGAAAAGCACAACACTTAGTGTTTATGCATAGAGATAAGCCTGAGTCATCAAATCAAGACAGGGTGTCCAGCACACTGAGTTTTTAAATGTTAGATAATTGAATCAGACCCACGAAGGAACGATAACCTACAGCTTTGAAACTAAACCATAGACAACCAGGAGGACTGCCAGCTGCAACTATGGCAAAATTCATAACTACACACACACACAAAACCAAGGAAAACAACAAACTGGAGAAACTAGTTTTACTGTTTATATCAGACAAAGGGGGTTAATATAACCTGGAGAGGGAATCCAAAGTTTTTATTAAAAGAGAGACGAGAGTTATGTAGCTAGTAGGGAAAAGGAAGAGAAAAATTTGTGTAGAAAAGTGTAGAATTGTAGGTTACTTTTTAAAACGTGTGTTTATGTTCTTTTCAAAATAATAAGGACATATGAGGATAACTGAAAACAGAAAAGGCATAGAACTTTAAGGCATTCTAGAAAGATTGTCATCAAAATGAGTGAGTAGAAGACATTTCTCTTTGTTTTGCCTACTTGTGTACGTGAAAAAAAGGGTAAGAATATTTAGGTTCTGCAGGAAACTTTGTCAAGAATATCTTATTCCCTTGGAGCAGATTTTCTTAATAATAACCTAGGGATCTGTGAGAGCATTCTCAAAAGTCCCTGAATCCTATGGAACTTTTAATTTAAATACTTTAAACATCTTGTGATCCTCAAAAGACATATTTTGGGTTATATGATGATCAACTCCTTTCAGATTCTTACCTCACATTTTTTTTTAGAAACTAGCTTTATTCAGGTATAATTTACATTCCATAAAACTCACTTGCTGTAGGCGTGTGTTTCAATGATTTTAGTAAATTTATAGTTACACAACCATCACTGCAGTGTAGGTTTAAAATGTTCCCATTACCCCAAAAAGTTATGCCCTCAAGTTTTGTGCTGTGAATTTCTCTCTCCACTGCTACCCTGAAATAATCTAATGTACTATCTCTGTCTCTGTAAATTTGCCCTTTTTCTAGACACTTCGTATAAATGGCATCAAATAATACATAGTATCTGTGTCTGGTTTCTTTCACTTAGCATGATGTTCTTGACGCTCATCACTTTGTAGCACATGTCAGTGGTTGATCCCTTTCCCTTGCTGAGTAGTATTCCATTGTCCAACTCTTTGTGACCCCATGGACTATAAAGTCCATGAGATTCTCCAGGCCAAAATACTGGAGTGGGTAGCCTTTCCCTTTTCCAGGGGATCGTCCCAACCCAGGGACCAAACCCAGATCTCCTGCGTTGCAGGCGGATTATTTACCAGCTGAGCCACAAGGGAAGCCCTGTATAGAATCCATGATGGTTTATTCATTCACCCTGCTATGGGCATTGGATTGTTTCCAGTTGCATTCACGTATGTTTACAATTAAACTGGTACCAAATAACCATCATGAAGCTAAACCTCACGATATAGGGTTTCTACATTTGAGAATTTTAGATATTTTTAGGACTCTGGTACTCAAAGGGTCCCTCCATTATTCAAATTTGAGAAACACTGTTTCGATTCATCAGATCTATAAGCCATATCCTAGTGATAGACTTCTTCCTCTTTTAAAGTGTTAGATGTACCATACTTAATGTTTCTCTATATGGTTTGCTTAACTGCATGGTGAGCACTGATGGCACTGAAATATCCTTGATCTCTGCTTCCTGAAGCAGTAGTAGTTATGTAGGTGCTGAGTCATGTTTGACTCCTTTGTGATCCCATACACTGTAACCCACCCAGCTCCTCTGTCCGTAAGATTCTCCAGGCAAGAATACTGGAGTGGGTTGCCGTATCCTTCTCCAGGGGATCTTCCAACCCAGGGATGAAACCCTCGTGTCTTGCGTTGGCAGGTGGATTCCTTACCCCTGAGCCACCAGCGAAGTTCTTCCTAAAGTTTGAAGTGAAATTTGTTAGAGTAGCTTATGAATAATATTAGGTGGATCCTTACGGGAATATTTGTTCTGTGTCAGGAATTCTTCAAGGGAAATTAGTTTATATCCTGTCCTTTGCCTCAGTAAATCTCATGGTCCTTGTACTTATCCTCTGACCTTCCCTGAATATCAAAAAAGACTGATCTCTTCCCAACAGAAACTGATTTGGGATAGCTTAAGAAAGGGGACATATATTGGAATTAATTCTAATAATGAAAGACAGAACTGAAGGAGAGCTGAACAGTCAGGATCCAGGGTAGCTCTTGGGACCAAAGTTATAAGAATTCAGGTAGAGAGCTGACATTCAAATAATTGAACTCCAAAGGCCATCAGTCCCTGTGTGACTCTTCTCCAAATTCCCAGGAGGCTGAGCTACCTGTTTATTCTTGAGGGGTGTAGCATGGGCAACGCCACAAGAGACCCACCTTTAGGAAACATCAAGCCCCCACAGAGTACTTCTCTTTTTCTTGGGGCACCTTACCTTATATCTTGTGTATTTTGTTAAGGTTCTCTACTTAAGCTAGTTTGATTATCCAACTTCCCCTTTTTACAGCTTTGTTGAGATGTATTCCTGATTCCATAATATTCACACAGGTAAAGAGATTCAGTGGTTTTTAATGTATTATTGTGCAACTGTCATCACAATCTAAGTTTAGAACATTTTCCCTTACCCCAGAAAGAAGCTCCTAACCCATTAGCAGTCACCCTGATTCCTCCTCTCCTCCCTGTCACTCTATCTCCACCCCAGCCACAGGCAAGCGTTAACCCTTTTTCTGTTCTTACGGATTAGTCTATACTGGAATTTCACATAAGTAGAATTATACAAATGTGGCTTTTTGTGACTAGCTTCATTCACTCAGCATGTTTACAAGGTTCATCCAAGTTGTAGCGTGTACCAGTCCTTCATTTCTTTTTGTGCCTGAATAATATCCACAGTATACCAGTTTTGTTTATCCACTCATCATCAGTGGATGGACGTTTGGGTGGTTCTTTTTACTTTATTTTCTCACTCTTATGAATGATACGGCTATAAATGATTGTGTATAAGATTTTGTATGGATATCTATTTTCAGCTCTCTTGGACATATATCTAGGAGTGGAATTGCTAAGTCATACAGTAACTCTTTATGTTTAGCATTTTGAGGAACTGGCAAATTGTTTTCCAAAGTGGCTGCTCCATTTTATGTTCCCAGCAGCAGTATATGAGGGTGTTTATTTTCTTCACATCCTCAAAACACTTGTTATTATCTGACTTTTGTATTTTAGCCATCCAAGTGAGTATGAAGTGGTATCTCATTGTGATTTTGATTTGCATCTCTGATGGCTAATGATGTTGAGCATCTTTTCATGTGCTTAACGCCTTTGTATATCTTCATTGGGGAGATGTTCACTCAAATTCTTTGCCCATTTTTCAAATTGAGCTATTGTCTTTATTGTTGAGTTGTAAGAGTACTTTATATATTCTGGATACAAATCCTTGTAATAAATGCATCATAACAAATATGTGCTCCCTTTCTGTGGTCTGTCTTTTCATTTTTTTCTTGGTACTCTATAAGACAGAAAAGTTTTAAATTTTCATGAAGTCCAGCTTACCTGTTTTTTTTTCATCTATCACCTGTGGGTTTGGTGCCATATTTGGCATTGCTTTAACCCAGGATCATAAATATTTACTTATATATTTTCTTCTAGGAGTTTTAGGGTTTTAGCTCTTACATTTAGGCCTATGATCTATTTTATGTTAATTTTTGCATAAGGTGTGAGGTAAAGGTCCAAATGTATCCTTTTGCATGTGGCTATCCAATTGCCCAGCACTATTTGTAAACAAAACAAAAAAAAAAAGAGTCTATTTTTCCCATTAACTTTTAAAATTTTTTATTTATTTTTCCTTTTTGGCTCCTCTGGGTCTTCATTGCTGCGTGTGGGCTTTCTCCAGTTGTACTAAGCAGGAGAAACTCTCTAGTTGTGGTATATAGGCTTCTCATTGCGGTGGTTTCTCTTGTGGAGCATGAGCTCTAGGGTGTGTGGGCTTCAGTAGTCGTGGCACACCAGCGCGTTTGCAAGGCAGCATGCGGGATCTTCCCAGACCAGGGATCGAACCGGAATCCCCTGCAGATTCTTAACCACTGGACCACAGGGGAAGCCTTCCCAGTGACTTTTTTTTGTCATTCCTATTTAAAATTCAGTTCAGTTCAGTCGCGCAGTCGTGTCCGACTCTTTGCGACCCCATGAATCGCAGCACGCCAGGCCTCCCTGTCCATCACCAACTCCCGGAGTTCACTCAGACTCACGTCCATTGAGTCTGTGATGCCATCCAGCCATCTCATCCTCGGCCGTCCCTTTCTCCTCCTGCCCCCAATCCCTCCCAGCATCAGGGTCTTTTCCAATGAGTCAACTCTTCGCATAAGGTGCCCAAAGTACTGGAGCTTCAGTTTTAGCATCATTCCTTCAAAGAAATCCCAGGGTTGATCTCCTTCAGAATGGACTGGTTG
Organism: Aepyceros melampus; assembly: GCA_006408695.1. Lineage (NCBI taxonomy): Eukaryota > Metazoa > Chordata > Mammalia > Artiodactyla > Bovidae > Aepyceros > Aepyceros melampus. The sequence goes on along the minus strand of SJXQ01000343.1, from coordinate 119,819 downwards.
GATCTCCTTGCAGTCCAAGGGACTCTCAAGAGTCTTCTCCAACACCACAGTTCAAAAGCATCAATTCTTCGGCGCTCAGCCTTCTTCACAGTCCAACTCTCACATCCATACATGACCACAGGAAAAACCATAGCCTTGACTAGACGGACCTTAGTCGGCAAAGTAATGTCTCTGCTTTTGAATATACTATCTAGGTTGGTCATAACTTTTCTTCCAAGGAGTAAGCGCCTTTTAATTTCATGGCTGCAGTCACCATCTGCAGTGATTTTGGAGCCCAAAAAAACAAAGTCTGACACTGTTTCTACTGTTTCCCCATCTATTTCCCATGAAGTGATGGGGCCAGATGCCATGATCTTCGTTTTCTGAATGTTGAGCTTTAAGCCAACTTTTCCACTCTCCTCTTTCACTTTCAACAAGAGGCTTTTTAGCTCCTCCTCACTTTCTGCCATAAGGGTGGTGTCATCTGCATATCTGAGATTATTGATATTTCTCCCAGCAATCTTGATTCCAGCTTGTGTTTCTTCCAGTCCAGCATTTCTCATGATGTACTCTGCATATAAGTTAAATAAGCAGGGTGACAATATACAGCCTTGACGTACTCCTTTTCCTATTTGGAACCAGTCTGTTGTTCCATGTCCAGTTCTAACTGTTGCTTCCTGACCTGCATACAGATTTCTCAAGAGGCAGGTCAGGTGGTCTGGTATTCCCATCTCTTTCAGAATTTTCCACAGTTTACTGTGATCCACACAGTCAAAGGCTTTGGCATAGTCAATAAAGCAGAAATAGATGTTTTTCTGGAACTCTCTTGCTTTTTCCATGATCCAGCGGATGTTGGCAATTTGATCTCTGGTTCCTCTGCCTTTTCTAAAACCAGCTTGAACATCAGGGAGTTCACGGTTCACATATTGCTGAAGTCTGGCTTGGAGAATTTTGAGCATTACTTTACTAGCATGTGAGATGAGTGCAATTGTGCGGTAGTTGGAGCATTCTTTGGCATTGCCTTTCTTTGGAATTGGGATGAAAACTGACCTTTTCCAGTCCTGTGGCCACTGCTGAGTTTTCCAGATTTGCTGGCAAATTGAGTGCAGCACTTTCACAGCATCATCTTTCAGGATTTGAAACAGCTCAACGGGAATTCCATCACCTCCACTAGCTTTGTTCGTAGTGATGCTTTCTAAGGCCCACTTGACTTCACATTCCAAGATGTCTGGCTCTAGATTAGTCAACACATCATCATGATTATCTGGGTCATGAAGATCTTTTTTGTACAGTTCTTCCGTGTATTCTTGCCACCTCTTCTTAATATCTTCTGCTTCTGTTAGGTCCAGACCATTTCTGTCCTTTATCGAGCCCATCCTTGCATGAAATGTTCTCTTGGTATCTCTAATTTTCTTGAAGAGATCTCTAGTCTTTCCCATTCTGTTCTTTTCCTCTATTTCTTTACATTGATTGCTGAAGAAGGCTTTCTTATCTCTTCTTGCTATTCTTTGGAACTCTGCATTCAGATGCTTATATCTTTCCTTTTCTCCTTTGCTTTTTGCTTCTCTTCTTTTCACAGCTATTTGTAAGGCCTCCCCAGACAGCCATTTTGCCTTTTTGCATTTCTTTTCCATGGGGATGGTCTTGATCCCTATCTCCTGTACAATGTCACGAACCTCATTCCATAATTCATCAGGCACTCTATCTATCAGATCTAGACCTTTAAATCTATTTCTCACTTCCACTGTATAATCATAAGGGATTTGATTTAGGTCATACCTGAATGTTTAAAATTAGTTAACTGTAAATGTATGGATTTACTTCTGGATTCTCAGGTCTGTTCCATTGATACATATGTGTATACTTATGCCAGTGTGTGTGTGTGTGTGTGTGTGTGTGTGTGCACGCGTGCATGTACATGCATGCACATACATGTATGTGCATATGCTCAGTCATGTCTGACTCTTTGCAACCCCGTGGACTGTAGCCCATCAGGCTCCTCTGTCCATGGGATTTCTCAGGCAAGAATACTGGAGTGGCTTGCCATTTCCTACTCTAGCAATCCTCCCTACCCACGGATCAAACGTCTGTCTCTTGCATCTCCTGCATTGGCAAGTGGATTCTTTTTTTTTTCCCCAGTGGTCTTCCCACTTTTTTTTCTTTTTTTAAAAAACTAATTTATTTATTTTAATTGGAGGCTAATTATTTTACAGTATGGTAGTGGTTTTTGCCATACATTGACATGAATCAGCCATGGGTGTACATGTGTTCCCCATCCTGAACCCTTCTCCCACCTCCCTCCCCATCCCATCCCTCAGGGTCATCCCAGGGCACCGGCCCTGAGCACCCTGTCTCATGCCTCGAACCTGGACTGGCAATCTGTTTCACTTATGATAATATACATGTTTCAATGCTATGCTCTCAAATCATCCCACCCTCGCCTTCTCCTACAGAGTCCAACAGTCTGTTCTTTACATCTGTGTCTCTTTTGCTGTCTCACATATAGGGTCATCGTTACCATCTTCTAAATTCCATATATATGCATTAGTATACTCTATTGGTGTTTTTTTTTCTGAATTACTTCACTGTGTGTAATAGGCTCCAGTTTCGTCCACCTCATTAGAACTGGTTCAAATGCATTCTTTTTATTGGCTGAGTAATACTCCACTGTGTATATGTACCACAGCTTTCTTATCCATTTGTCTGCCGATGGACATCTAGGTTGCGTCCATGTCCTGGCTATTGTATACAGTACTGCGATGAGCATTGGGGTACACGTGTCTCTTTCAGTTCTGGTTTCCTAGGTGTGTATGCCCAGCAGTGGGATCACTGGATCATAAGGCAGTTCTATTTGCAATTTTTAAAGGAATCTCCACACTGTTCTCCATAGTGGCTGTACTAGTTTGCATTCCCACCAACAGTGTAAGAGGGTTCCCTTTTCTCCACACCCTCTCCAGCATTTATTGTTTGTAGATTTTTGGATAGCAGCCATTCTGACCTGCGTGAGATGGTACCTCATTGTGGTTTTGATTTGCATTTCTCTGATAATGAGTGATGTTGAGCATCTTTTCATGTGTTTGTTAGCCATCTGTATGTCTTCTTTGGAGAAATGTATGTTTAGTTCTTTGGCCCATTTTTTGATTGGGTCGTTTATTTTTCTGGAATTGAGCTGCATAAGCTGCTTGTATATTTTTGAGATTAGTTGTTTGTCAGTTGCTTTGTTTGCTATTATTTTCTCCCATTCTGAAGGCTGTCTTTTCACCTTGCTTATAGTTTCCTTCATTGTGCAAAAGCTTTTAAGTTTAATTGGGTCCCATTTGTTTTATTTTTGCTTTTATTTCCATTACTCTGGGAGGTGGCTCATAGAGGATCCTGCTATGATTTATGTTAGAAGTTTTGCCTATGTTTTCCTCTAGGAGTTTTATAGTTTCTGGTCTTAGGTTTAAACCTTTGATCCATTTTGAGTTTATATTTTTGTATGGTGTTAGAAAGTGTTCTAGTTTCATTCTTTTACAAGTGGCTGACCAGTTTTCCCAGCACCAGGGAAGTGGATTCTTTACCTTTGTAGTTTTGTGGTAATTTTTGAAGCATGAGTCCTCTGTCTTTGTTCAAGTTTTCTTGTTGTTGTTATACTGGTTGTTTCCATTTTTTATATAAATTGTAGGACTGTCAGTTTTTTGCCAAAAAGCAAACTAGCTGAGACTTTAATAGGGGATGTGTTGAATTTATAGGTAAACTTGGAGATTTTTGCCTTCTTAATAGTATTAAATCTTTGGATCTGTGAACATGAGATATTATCCCATGTATATCTTCAATAACTCAAAAATGTTTTATAGTTTTCACTGTATAAGTGGTGTACTTGTTTTGCTAAAGCTTTGCCTAAATATTTTATTCTTTTTGCTTCATCACATTGTAAATGGATTGTTAATTTTCTTTTGAGATTGTTCATTAGTAGTATATGAAAATAAAATTGATTCTAGTCCATTGATCTTTATCCGATCATATTGCTGAACTTGCTCTACTTCTGCTCTTAACTCCATAGCTTTACAGTAGTAATGATGCCAATCCAAGAACATTTATAAAGCCAATGAAATTGATTGAACAGCTATGAAACTTATGAGGGTATACGTTGATTTGAGTCTTGTCCTCTAGGATCTTATCTTTATCACTGCAGACATGGTCCTCCATTTGCAGCCCACTTCATTTCCTACCACATCACTTGCTCTATCTCCTGACCTTCATCTGTCTTTTTACTTTATTGTCCAATAGGTGGCTCAGTGGTAAAATATCCACCTGCCAACGCAGGAGACTCAAGAGACGTGGGTTCTGTCCCTGGGTTGGGAAGATCTCTTGGAGGAGGAAATGGCAGCCCATTCCAGCATTCTTGCCTGGAAAATCCCATGGACAGAGGACCCTTAGGGCTGTAGTCCATCGGGTTGCAAAGTGTTTGACACGACTGGGCACTCGTGCACCAACAGACATACTCTGTACTCTAACATCTCTTTTCAATTGTATATTTTTCCCTTTTCCTGTAACAAATTCCTTTTATATCCTTCTTTCAAATCTCGATATTTTTGGCTCTCTCTGATTTCCCTAGGCAAATATAGACACTCCTATGTTGCTACCATCTTTTGTACTTGGTGTTCTTCCCATTTACTGTTTGCTTAGAATCGCTTATAAGGGTGTGTGTGAGAGTTATCCAGAGAAACGGAACCAACTGTATGTAGTTCATTTATCTGTGATCCAAAATCTGTAAAGCAGGCTGACAGGCTGGAAACCAGGCTGGAATTGATGCTGCAGTGTTGAGGCAGAAGTCCTCCTTCTCTCTGAGAGACTTTAGTTTTTGCATTTGAGACCTTTCAAGCGATTGAGTCTGAAGCGCATTAAAGCCAACTGAATATACTGATGTTAACTGGTTGTATTGATGTTGCTCAAAAGACCTTCTGAGCAACACCTGGATTAGTGTCTGATTAAATTACTAGTTGTCATTAGCCTACCCAAGTTGACATATAAAATTAATCATCAGAGTATAAAATCTCTATAGGAAAGTGTTTGTGTCTTCTGTTTATCTTTTACTTAGAGAGTCAAGTGCAATGCTAATAATCAGTAGATGCTTTAAAAATGCTGGATTGGATGATTGAATGACACGAACAGTGTTAAGTCCAAAATCCAATTTGAAGAATGGCGAGTTGTAACCTTGGTAAGATTATTGCTGCTTAATGGGTGTCTTGTATTGTCAGATATGAGCAGGAAGTTGTCTTCAATCTCTGGCAGCCGAGTTATTTATACTAAATATGTCTGTGCCTTCTGTTTTGAGTTCTTTGCCATCTCATTGCCAGTATATAAACTACTGTTTTATTTTCTTTATTTGACTGTCCTTCTGACTCTGCTTGATTAAATATGTTTAGCATTCAGGAGGAACACAGTGTAGCACAATTCCTTTCCCATTCTTTTCTGCCCCATTTTTAACTTGCAAGCACTGGGATGCTGCTGCCCTCTTTAGAGATACAATAATACTGGATATTCTGAAACATACTGAAATTATGGTTTGTTGTCATTAAGAAAAAAAAAAAGACCCATAGAACCTGAAGCAGTGTTTTAGTAATAGCCATAAATAATTTTTCAGGCACGAATACTAGAGTGGGTCACCATTTCCTTCTCCAGGAGATCTTTCTGACCTAGGGATTGAACCACATCTCTTTTGAGTCTCTTGTTTTAGGCAGGTGGATTCTTTGCTGCTGAACCACCTGGCAAGCCCCCAATGGCTAGAGGACATGGAGGCAAAGCAGAATTATGAGGTTAAAACATAGTGAAAGCAGATGTAGGGTAGAGAGGTTGTGGGTTATAGATTCCAGAATAATATTTTCTCTTGAGCTTTAAAGTCTCTCTGCAAGTGATGTTAAAGCTAAAATAATATTTGGTTTTAAGAGACAGCGCTTACACTAACTTCCTGTAAGTCAGCCTTTTGGCAGGTGGAAGTAGTAGAGAGGTCAGTCCATCCTGGTCTTAAAGGGCCTCCTCCAACGTGAAAGAGGTCTTCCATTTGTCCTGAGCTACCAGGTGAAGATGTGGAAGTGTTTGGAGCACAGAGGAGAAAGGAATAGTTCTCAAAAACAATACACCTGGCAGTCAGTTTGAAATGTAAGGGGAAAAAAGTTTAATACCTTTATCTAAGAAACTTAGCATCCTTCAGGAGGCCCCCAGAACACTTTGGCCTCTAGATTCTTTCCTTTTTCTGCTGTTGTGCGTGCAACATCAAAGACAGTCTTGGTTCTCTCTCTGGAGTTTGTGCTGACACAGGAGGCGGGGACCTCTGCGCCCTGCCGTGTAGTGGTGGTGTTTTGTCTAGACGGCTGTGCCTTAGGCTGATCTCCCTGAAAAGACTCCACTTGATTTGGCTGTTACTAACTCTACAGCTTCTAAATTAAGATAAACTTACATTCCTGACCCCAAATTGCTGCATCCCCTTGCTAAGCCTCTGCATGAAGAGGCACCATGGTGCTGATTCCATAGTCTCCAGTTGTTGTCAGACTCTCCGTGAACTCTGGACAGCTATCTCAGACATTAAAATATTTAAGCATCGCTCTCATTGCTTTACATTGCTAAGAAGTCTAAATGTCTTAAATAAAGCCTGCCTAAACAGTCTGGTCTCATTCCGGTTTCCTCTCACAGAGGAAGTGTCTTTCAATAACCCCAAACTACTGGCTTCTAATTTTAGGGATAACTAAGGTAGGATCAGGACAGAAAATAAGCTCTTCTCTATTGATTTTTCCTTAGTCATTTTACCCCAGAGGCCTATAATTAGCTCTATTTTCTCCACCTGTAATACATGTTTAGGTGTACAGTGATGTTGGGGAAATAGTGGGTGATGTACAGGGTTAGAATTTAGGGAACCTACTTCATCCTACTTTTGGAAGCTGGTATGACTGACACCGCTGGAGTTGGAAGAAGAGGGATATTACCTACCCGTCCATTTCCGTTTATTTGTAATAATGTTAATAACTCAATGACGCTCATTGATCACCCACAGTGTGCCAGGCACTCTCGTGTGCTTTACTTGTGTGATCTCATCCGGTCCGCACAGTACAGTAACCCTGTGGAGCAGACTGTCATATCCCTCTTTCACAGTTGAAACTGCAAGGAGAGATGGTGGAACAAAAACAAAAGGAAACAAAAAACTGGTAGGAGGAATATAAACTCTGCCTCTCACCTCTGAGAGCGCTCCAGGTCTGGCATGATGGGAATTTTTCTCCAGTAGTCTCCAATTTTAGACACTATGACAAGGGTTTATTAGCTGCATACTAGCTCTAAAGAAAGAGGTCATATAAATACAGGGTGATCTTAAATAAAGCCCACTCAGAGGGATTAACTTCACTTGTGACTGTCTCTGGAGTTATTATTGTTTTGTGGCTTAGGAAGAGAATCAACTGCTCTTTTTTCAGTCTTCTGTATGAAATTATACCAAATGGGGGGAAGGGCAATCATAAAGCTGATCTTCAGTTTATAAGATCCTTCTTGACTGGGTTTTCCCTTCCCTCGTTGCTCAATTATATAGACATTCTTGCTTTTCCTTTCTCTGTGTTTCCCTTTCTACCTGGAGTGCCCTTTTTTCCTCCCCTCACTGCATTTTACTGCAAATCCTACTCCATTTTTCTAAGACCCAATTGAAGGGTCACATCGTCTATAAAATTTTTTGTTAGATTAGCTGTATCCTCTCCCCATAAACTGATTACCATCACTTCTTTCTGTGTGACAGCAACTTATTTACTCTTCAGTTCAGTCCAGTTGCTCATGTCCGACTCTTTGTGACCGTGACCCCATGGACTGCAGCACGCCAGGCTTCCCTGTCCATCACCAACTCCCTGAATTTGCTCAAACTCAGGTCCATATGTACTCTTGGGGACCTGTAATATTTCATTGCAGTGCTTGTCCACGCACTGAAATGTGTTACTGCTCCTTCATGGAACAAGCACAAAAATTAAAAGTTAGCATTTAGAATTTTTATTTTATTTTTCTAGGTTTTTGTTTTTGTTTTTACATAAGTGTCAGTCTGTGACAGATTCAAGTAAAAAGAAAAAATGGTCTTGTACCATGACAGTTTGAAAATTAGTAGTTGTCATTTTTTTCCTTACCTGTCCCCGTGCTAGAAGGTTCATTTTTATATAAACAGCATTTTGTGTCAACAGTAATGTATTTGGCACCTGAAGCAATGAAAGTGCATTTCTCATAAAATGATTTTTCATATAAGACACTTGATCCTTTCTGAAGACTGAATTATGCTGTTTTCTGCCTGTCATTGTACTTATATCACAGTGTAATTATCTGTTTATGGTTCTTTGTTTTCCACCAAATCCTTAAAGATAATTAAGACCAAGTGTTAATCACTTCTGTGTCCCCAGCGCCAGCCGTAGTGTTTAGTGAATAAATGTTCAAAAAGCATTCCTGATTGAATGATCTAATGAGTTCTAGCTCTTTGTTTTCAGTGACCTCACTTGATTCATAAACTCACAGGCCCTGCAGATTCCTCATGATTTAACCTGTATCTTTAGAAAATTGTCTAAAACAGATTCAGAGGAATTAATTTCTAGTGTTTAACCATGTGTAAAATCCGCTTCTATAATGCTGTTAAACATTACTATCCTAAATTTAAGTAGCCTGGTTTTTTTCTCGCATGAAATGAGATTTACGTTTAAAACTTGTGCTAATAAAAGGCCTCTGTGTCACACCGCCGCAGATTCACATGATTGTAATCCTGCTGCTCAGACATCTCCTCCACTGAATTTTTGTCCTTGTCTTTGAATTGCAAAGTATAATTCTCCAGGTTTCAAGGGACTTCCCTGGTGATCCAGTGGTTAGCATTTCACCTTCCAATACGAAGGGTGTAGGTTCAATCCCTGGCCAGGGAGCTAAGAGCCCTCTTGCCCAGTGGCTAAAAAACCAAAACCTAAAACAGAAACAGTATTGTAACACGTTCAATAAAGACTTTGAAAATTGTCCACATCAAAAAAAAAAAAAAAATTCTATAGGTTCCTGCTGAGAAACCATTCCCTTTGATCCGTTTACATGTGTGTATGCGCGCATGTGTATTTCTCTGTAGATGTGTTCCTTTCTCTGCAGGTTTACCTAACTAGGATTTTGGAAAGCCCCTGAAGTGTTTATTGTATAACTTACATTGCAAGTCTAGATTTCAGCAAGGCAGCTAACCTTGCTTGGAGAATACGGAGATTGTTTTTGGATGTTGTATTTTAGCTTTCTCCAGTTATCAGGATACTTAGTGCAATACTTAGGTTTTGTTTCCGTTTACTCGGCACTCCAAGTTCTTTTTCCTTTTATATATATGTAAGAAGTAGCCATCATGAAATCCTTTAGGTATTTGAAATATGAATAATGTGTGTGTAATCAAATAAAAGTGTATTTACATTAACTTTAGTTGAAGGAAATAGAAAAATTGCATCCACTCCAAAATGAATCTTGAGATATTCCAAGCCAAGAGCTTGTTAAGTAAGTAACATGAGAAGAATCGGCAGGTTGGGTGTTTTTACTGACAGTGTTCAGTTTCTTCCAGTGCAGATCAGTATTTCTGAGGAAAGAGGAGTTAGGGACTGCCATATGCTTAATTTATTTTCAGGGAATCAAGAAACATAAAAATAAAAGTGGCGTTCCTAATGGACTGCCAATATTATAATCCAAATCAAAGACATTTCCAGAGGAACCAAAAGAATGGGGGTATTCTGTTTGTGTGGAATATTGTACAATTAAAAAAAATGATGAGCAGATTGCATTCATGAAGAAATAAACTATGTGTGAAGGAAAAACAGCTAATAAAGAGGCCATGAGAGAGAGAATAAAAGCAGCCTTCCACATTTTGAAGATTTTTTGCTGGGGACGCTGAGTGATCATAGCAACCGTCTCCAAGGAGACCTGTGGAAATGTGAAAAGCGCTGAGGTCACACAAGCAACAGAGAAATTCCATATTGATGAACAACTTCTTGATGTATCTTTTTCTCTTCACCTTCCATGCCTCCAGCCTTTTAAACAGCATTTATCAGAAGGATAAAGGAAAACCAAATGTGATTTGCCCTGCAGAGAAAAAGTAACTCTCAGAACAGAAACTCTACTCAGAACCTTCAGAGCAGCTTTTCACTAAGCTTCAAAAGCTTTTCAGAAACTTGGATATTAATGAAGTGAGAAGTCCCGAGGATTAAATGCAAGTCTTGGTCATAGGTGGTCGCAATGGTTATTGTTTCATTGAGTAAAATGCAAGTTTCAATTCTCGGGCTGGAAACAAAGCTCCCAGAAAGGGGTCTCTTCTAAGTCCTTCATTACTAATCCGGCAGCTCCCCACATGTGCAGGGACTCCTCCGTCTTCTAATCCTTCCATCCCACTGGTCCTGCAAGGGCGTTGTTTAGATGCATGTGCTGTTCACTGGGAGCAATGGTTTCCTTAGTTCATTCAATCAGTAAACATCTACCCCTTGTCTGCAGCAGCCCAACTGGCCCTCTAATAGAAACTTGGAAAGCAGACGTCACCTGTGGTCTCAAGATGCTAGAAATTTAAAGGAAAGATGATAAAAATTTAAAAAAAAAAATGATACCAGTAATTGCAGTTATAGGAAACATGTACTGAGTGTTATTAGCAGAGAGTGACGAGAGGAAGTTGACAGATATTTGCGTTCGGAAAAAATTTCAAGAACAGGTTGTGTTGTGTTGAAAGTCAAGAAGGGGGAGGGTAAGGTACTAAGATGATGTAAAGGTCATGGGATGTGACGTGGGTCTGGGAATTGTGTGCAAGTCCATACACTTGATGAGAAGTAAGGTGTGGGATGGGGCAAAAGTTAAGTGTGCTCTCTTTCCCCCTGTTTCTCATTTATTGCTATTTCATTAATTCTGCAGAAATAGCATTTGATGTTGGAGCGGGGGCACCCCCATTGATCCAAACCAGGAGACCAGGTCATTGGAAGCTGCTGACTCTTACTACTGGGGACCATTTGGGATCTCTGCTCTGGGTTCACTTTCTGGTCTCACTTAATGAATTTAGCTAGATTACAAGCTTTATACCCATGCTATGGAGTAGTTAGGTAAAAATATATGCAAAACTGTTCAGATAAATGAACGAATATATGCAGAACTCTTTGGGTCAATACTGTCTGATCCAGAGAAAGTGCTGGATAAAGGGTTGTTATTTTATGAGTCGTTTTTTAATTTTTAAATTTATTTATTTGCGTCAGTCTTCAGTTTTGGCAAGCAAGATCTTCGTTGCAGCATGCAGGATCTTTCATTGCAGCACACGGGCTCTCTAGTTGTGGCTCACGAGCGCCGAGCACGCAGACTCGATAGTTGCAGCACACGGGGTTAGTTGCCCCATGGCATGTGGGGTCTTAGCTCCTCGCTCAGAGATGGAACCCACATCCCCTGCACTGCAGGGTGGATTCTTAACCCCTGGACTGCCAGGGAGGTCCCTGTGAGTCATTATTGCTTATATGCAGTTCCCCCAGTCCACTGGAACCCCTGGAGTGTGGGCTAGGTCTGTAGCCTGAGCTGGGCTGGAGCAGATTTCCCAGAAGGATGCTGTCCACAAGGGTTAGGTTCTTCTAAGGAGAAGGATGACCTTGGTCCTCAGCTCAAATCCAGATGGAAAATGTGGGTCTCTTCACTAAAAGTTTCGTGTGTGTGCCAGAGCTGTGAACCAATAGCCCTGTAGAGTTTGGACTTTTGGAGGGACAGTATTGAGGTGTTGAGGTAATTCTTGCATGGATTTCACAGCAATGGAAGCCCTGGGTTCTTTCAGTTCAGTTCAGTCGCTCAGTCATGTCCGATTCTTTGTGACCCCATGGAGGCATGCCAGGCCTCCCTGTCCATCATCAACTCCTGGAGTTTACTCAAACTAATGTTCATTGAGTTGGTGATGCCATCCAGCCATCTCATCCTCTGTCATACCCTTCTTCTCTCACCTTCAATCTTTCCCAGCATCAGGGTCTTTTCAAATGAGTCAGTTCTTCACATCAGGTGGCCAAAGTATTGGAGTTTCAGCTTCAACATCAGTCCTTCCAATGAACTCCCAGGACTGATTTCCTTTAGGATGGACTGGTTGGCTCTCCTTGCAGTCCAAGGGACTCTCAAGAGTCTTCTCCAACACCACAGTTTAAAAACATCAGTTCTTTAGTGCTCAGCTTATTTTATAGTCCAACTCTCACATCCATACATGACCACTGGAAAAACCATAGCCTTGACTAGACGGACCTTTGTTGGCAAAGTAATGTCTCTGCTTTTTAATATGCTGTCTAGGTTGGCCATAACTTTCCTTCCAAGGAGTAAGCGTCTTTTAATTTCATGGCTGTGATCACCATCTGCAGTGATTTTGGAGCCCAGAAAAATAAAGTCAGCCACTGTTTCCCCATCTATTTGCCTGTATACAGTGATGGGACCGGATGATGTGATCTTAGTTTTCTGAATGGTGAACTTTAAGCCAACTTTTTCACTCTCCTCTTTCATTTTCATCAAGAGGCTCTTTAGTTCCTCTTCACTTTCTGCCATAAGGGTGGTGTCATGTGCAAATCTGAGGTTATTGATATTTCTCCTGGCGATGTTGATTCCAGCTTGTGCTTCCTTCAGCCCAGCGTTTCTCATGATTTACTCTGCATATAAAAACCCATAAAAAATCTGAGTTCTTTACTACTATAAAATAGGATATCATTAAGGCTGTCAAAGATAGATTTTACTTTTTGTGCTTTAGTTTGGTTTTAAAAGATGTGTTATAGCAGATAGCCCAAGAATGGTGAATTACTCTCTGAATATCATCCACCTCAGAACCTCCTCACACCTAAAATTGAAGATTGTTTCCAATATTCCTACTTTCTGGCATTCCTGTACTTAACCAACTTCCCAAGCTAGTTGTGGAGAATGGGCCAGATGAGGTTCTGAGTTGTTCGCAGAGGAACCCTCAGTAAACAGTGGGTGCTATTTTTCCTCTTCACATCTGGCTGATCTCCTGAGCTGGTGGCTAGGGCAGACGCAAGATTATATTGTGCTGCCCTCACTGGAGGTTTGGTGGTTGTAAGATTTCCCTGGCACATCTGTTTAGTTTGACCAGACACAGAAATAACTAGAGGATTCCAAATTGGTCCATAGTTTAAAATGGGGTGTGGAGGAAATTGGTCATAGAAAAATTGCCTGAAGAATTCAAATTGCTTGCAACACCAAGAGGGACATATGGGGAAGTTACATTGTTACTGTGTAATAGTAGTAATTTTCTGCTGGACAAAGTGCTCAATTCTTGCTTTAGTCATCAGAACCATCCCCACTATAGGTTCTATAGGTGAGGATACTGAAACCCAGTAAAGCAACCCATTCAAGTTCACTCAGCTAAAACTAAGTAGAGCTTGGATTTTAGCCTAGCAGTGTCTGACTGCCGAGTCCATGCTTTAAATCTTTTATGCCTATTGCTCTGTGTGTGCTATCTAGGCCATTTGTTCATCCATTTGCCATTTCTTTCTTAAATATTTATAGTGTGTGCCAAGAACTCTTCTAGGTCTTGGTGATCTTGTGATGGGCAAGAACGTCCAAGATTCCGCAGTTATGAAATGTACATTCTAGTGGGAGAGGCTTAAAATAAGCCAGAAAATGAATGTGGGTGGTATGTATGTATATACACATGTATACCTTTGAGAATGATGTGTGCTGTGAAGGCAAATAAAATCCAGAAAAGAGGTGCTAGTAGCCATTTTACATGGTGAGGAAAAAAGAAACTAAGTTACCTAAAATAGTACTTTGCCCCTTTGTTTCAGTTATTACTTTGTATTTTAATTTAAACTGCCTGACATTTAATATATACCTGCTAACCTGTTTGTAAGTTACAAAGCACAACAACATAACACCTGTGACCCTAGCTTCTAATCTAAGAACTGTTACCAATGCTGTTCATCTTCCTGGGCTCTGTCCTAACCCATCTACCTGCCTGTCTTTTGAAGTGCCCACTTCTTAAATTTTACAACAGGTTTCTCTTGCCCTTAAAAAAGGCTTATCACTTACAGTTATAGCCATTAGTACCATAGTATTTGATTTTGCTTATTCTTTTTGCCTTATCATTGTTATACACTGCGTGTAGCAGCCATTCATTCATTTTAACAGCTGAATTATGGTTGTTGGGTGAATGTGCAAAACCAATTGATTCATTGCCTGGTGGATAGACATTTGGATTGTTTCCAGCCTTTCGCTCTTTGAACAGTGCAGCTAAACATCCTTGTGTGTGCCTCTTAATGCACATGTATAGGAGTTTCTCCATGACATTCCTGTGCCAATCAGCATTCAGCTTCACATGATAATACCAAATTGTTTTCCAAAGGCGTGATAATAGTTTACATTCCCACCCAGAAGTGATTGAGTTGATCCACTTGGTTTTATAAGACATCTTAATTTGGGGGCAATCTGTTGGGTAGAAGATAATATTCCACTGTGGTCTTTATTGACATTTCCTTAATAAGCAATGAGATTGAGTCTTTAAGAGGGTAATTTTTGAGCAGAAACCTGAAGGGAGTGAAGGACCAATCCATGCAAAACTGGAGTGGAACTTTCAAGGCAGTGTTCCAGAGGCAGAGACTATTTTGGAGTGTCCATGGAGCAGCAAGAGAGGTTTTGATGAGATAAGGAAGGCAGGAGCTGTGACTCCCATGGCCTGAAAACCCACGAGTATGCACAGGACTTTAGAATACTTATACTAAGAGTTATGGGAAGGCATAGGAGGGCTGTTAGGGGATGAACACAACTTGGTTGATGCTTTTAAAAGATCCCTTGGCTTCTGTGTGAATAGACTCTGGGGAGGTGATGAGAACAGAGGCATCGAGATGAGTTAGAGGCTTCCAGAAGTTAAGAGATGGTTCTGGCTTTGACCGGGGTGTCAATGGAGAAGATGGGAGAAGTTGAATTCAGGATGTATTTTGAAGTGAAGGCTGGGTGAGAACTGCTGAGGGCTGCATGGAGGTGTTAGGAAGAGAGGAATTATGGATGATATCTGGATGTGAGATTGAGTAGCAGAGAATGTAAGTCCATTAACTGGAATGGGAAAGACACTGTGAAGAGGAGCAGCACTAGCGTGGAATAACATTTAGTGAGGAAAATAACTCTTTCTTACACTGGTGGGCCCCTGCTTGCTGTGTCATCTGTTGGTGTCTCAGCCGGGCCTCCAGTAACACATGGGCAGGTGCTGTGTCCTCCCACACTCAGACCTCCTCCCTGTCCCACTGAGTGGTGCTCCATCTAACTGGTTGGACAAGCCAGAAACTGGGAGTCACCTATGACACCTCCCTCTGGTTTACCACCATGCCCACTCCATCCCCACAGCCTGCCAGCTTTACCTCTGAAATCTCTCTGGAGTCCGTTCAGTTCTCTCCATCTCCATCACAACCACCCCAGTCGTGGTTACCAGAAGTTTTCTCCTTGAGTCTTGTCATAGCCTCCTCAGTGCACTGGTTCTGGTCCTCCTCCAGTCCGCCATCCACTCTGCAACCAGCTGACTTGGAACCCTCAAGTTTAAAACCCTTCAAAATCTCTTTTAAAAATGATTATTGCTTTTAGGATAAATCTGTAGTATGACCAAAGGACATGAGTGAGCAGGCCTTGCTCATATGTCTAGTCCTATCTCTAACTTTCTCTCTCCACCCCATCCCCATGGGCATCTTTTAATTCCTTGAAGATGGAATTTAATTCCTGTTCCCTTCCCTTTCTGGGCCTTTGCACAGGCTGTTCCTGAAATACTACCTCCTCTTGCCCCACATAATGTCATTCAGATTTTTGAAATTATACTTCCTTAAAGAGCTGTGTGTACTTCCTCTCCACTCATACACACACACACACACACACACACACCCCTGCTAAAACAAACTTAGATTTCCCTATTATATGTGCTTAAAAAATATAATTCCTTGCTTTTCCTTCATAGCACTTATATAATATTTATTTATATATTTGCATAAGTGTTAATATCTTTCTCTTTTTCCTGAAAGGTAAACTCTGTGAGGCCCATAAAACTCTATTTTGTACGCCATCTAGCATGTTGCCTGGTGTATAGAAAGCATTTAATGAACATCAGCAAATTATTGAAGGAAGACGCCTTGCTCAGTATCTGAATTTATTTTTTTTTTTTTTAATAAGGACCATTTTTCAGAGCTTCCCTGGTAGTTCAGATGGTAAAGTATCTGCCTCCAATGCAGGAGACCTAGGTTCAATCCCTAGGTTGGGAAGATCCCTTGGAGAAGAGAATGGCTACCCACTCCAGTATTCTTGCCTTGAGAATTCCATGGACAGGGGAGCCTGGCTGCTTATGGATGGGATCACTAAGAGTCAGACATGACTGAGTGCCTAACACTTCACATTTAAAAAATCTTAATTGAATTTGTTTCAGTATTGCTTCTGTTTTATGCTTTGGTTTTGAGGCCTTGAGGCATGTGGGATCTTAGCTCCTTGACCAGGGATCAAACCTGCACCCCCTGCGTTAGAAGGCAAAGTCTTAACCGTTGGACCACCTGGAAAGTCCCTCTGATTCATCTGCTGTATTCATCAGACATTGCACTTCTGCTTTTTATAGGCCTTTCTAAGAGAAATAACATTCTTGATTATGATAGATAGACTCTTTCATACTTGCTTGGGAATATTTTAGTTTCATTTTAGATTTCTTTAGCAAGTTGCAACCTTTCATTCACTGTGTACTATAGATGAAATAAAAAATAGATAATTCTAATCTAAGAAATTTGATCTCTAATCTAATTTAGAATAAAGAGTTTGTTGGAGAATTTTAACTGATAATATTCTGTTCATCATCCTGGAGCAAGTGCCCGGGAATAAAAGAGGATAGTAGTATCAGTAAGTATTAAACAATAGTAGTAACAATAAATAGTAAACAATAAGTATTTCAGTAGTATTATGGATTACAAAGTGTTTTTGCATTAGAGATGCCAAGAAGTGAATGAAGTTTCTCTTTGCATAGCATGTTACTTCACCACGAAAATCTTTCACATACTCTCCATTATCTACACAATTAAAGTCTGAGTTCTTTATCAGAGTGGACTAGGCCTCCAGGATCCTACCCAACCTACTTTTCCAGGATCAGCTATCACCACTTCTCAAGTTATCCTTCAGCTTCCAGCAACATTAGTCTCTTTTCTGTGCTCCTGAAATACTCTGGGCATGTGTTGCATGGCAGACTCTGTTGACTTGTCTCTCTAATGCACCACAAGTTCTTGGAGGGAAGAAATCACTACTTTTTTATACTCAGCCCCAGTAGTACAGAGCTTGGTAGGGACTCAGTCAGTGCTTAATGAATGAATGAACGGCCTTGTAGTCAATCACAGGAGTAGATCTGTGTAATGACTAAAAGGGGGCATGTACTCTAACATTAGCCATCTGATTGATACATCACTGAAGACTTTGTGGATCATCGAGAACTTCCTCTGTATTCTAATCTGTCTGTGTCTACTCCAGGGCTTCCCCGATGACTCAGCAGGTAAAGAATCCACCTGCAGTGCAGGATACCTGGGTTTGATCCCTGGCTCGGGAAGAGCCCCTGGAGAAGGAAATGGCAACCCACTCCAAAATTCTTGCCTGGAGAATCCCATGAACAGAGGAGCCTAGCAGGCTGTATAGTCCATGGTGTTGCAGAGTCCAATATAACTGAGCAATTGAGCACACAGTATCTACCCCTCTCATTGATGTCATTGAGGTTAACCTTTGATCTGGGTTGTGGGACTAGATAGACTTCAGTGAGTTACTGTTTAGAAAGCAGGTCACCTAGGGTAACCCACAGGGTAACGGGTGATCAGTATTAGAACATTTGATGACATCTGCTCCAGGGCCTTGGTCTGCTTGCATTTGCTGTTACCCTTCTTGAAGACTCACCTGCTCGAGTCTGAAGTTCATAAATTCATAAACTAAAATGCTAATCTATCATTCAGAGGTAAACACTTAACTTTTTCTAATACTCTATCAGTCTTTCACTTGTGCCAATAGATATCATTTTCCTAAGATGGATCAAACAGTGCCACTTTTTTGGTAACATACTTTATTCTCTTTATATATAATATAGGCAGATAGGTATATTTGTATATCTTATTCATGTTACTATGTATTCTCCCATACTTACAACATCACGTTATAAAGGCTTCTAAAGATTTTTTTGTAGTTCTGTATTTTAATTTGGTATTTTTAAATATAAGGAATGTTTAAGGAAATAGTTCTCTCTTCATATTTTTATCCAGTTGTATCAAAGAAATTTCACATGAGTTTGTATAGGAAAGAAAAATTTGAGATTATAGCTTCTTTTGTACATAATTAAAATATTTAATAGCTGGCCTCATTCTGTCACTCTAATCAACATTATCTACCTCGAAATACTGATCTTTATTGCATAATATAATCAAGATAATTTCCTCCCTTATTAGACTAAGTAAGACAGTTTGATAAGAGTCTCCTTTTAGTTTTTTCGTTTTATGCAAGTATACAAGATGCCTGTCAAAATTTTGTTCATTTCAGCAGGAAGTCACTTATGACTACAATATATACCATTGACTCTTAAGGAACTGAACTAATTGGTGACTTGAATACTCAAACATTTATACAACTTTAATATGTTGCCCCAAAAAAGATGTGAGCTCTATAGCAGGATGAGCTCCTTTGTCTTGAGATTTTTTTGTTGTCATGTTAATGTTACTTCTGAGTTTCTTCAGTTGATTAGATTCTTCTGATTAAGCCTCAGAGAAAGTGGGTGTCGTCTTTCTTTTGGTCTGAGTTATAGATGACTTGGGTTTCTATTGAATATAAGACACTGCCCACCCCAACTTTGTACTGCGCTTAATCAAGAGTCAGGCAGGTTACAAATAGATGCTCTGATAACTGTTCATGATTATGCTGTGTTCCCTGCCTCCATATTTTAGTAGATCCCCTAAGTTAGGTGTCACATGAACAATTTTTTTTTTTTGGAGAAGCAACAGCTGATGTATGATTTTCAGAAGGAATATTTACAGTCATTCTGATAACCAAAGATTACAGGACTGAGCGGATTCCTGCCTTAAGGACTTTTATCACTTAAATGACTAGGAGCTTTCTTGACTTTATTTTTTGGATGGTGCCACCCCTTGTTGAGGAGGAGGCACTCTTGAGAAGTCCCAGGAGGATCATCCTCTTGAGGGTCCTTTGGTTGTTTTGTGGCTTGCTCCTTGAGAACCAGCTTATCAAATGTACAAAGGTCTTTAAGAGATCGCTCACCTTTAGGCACAACCCTTCCAAGTGCCTGGCACATAGTACTGGGGTGATAAACCTTTGCTAAATGAGTGATTGAAATATGGAATGATTTATTTTAAAACTTTTGTTTAAAAAATGAGTTAAGAACTTGAGCCAAGCCATGCCATCTGGCTGAAGGCTATTTATAGGTCTTAAATAGTATCAGTTTGACATGGTATAGGAGGGGTGACTGTCTTCGTGCTTGATGCTATCCTGTGTGTCCATAATGCTTACAGGAACAGATGATTTGAAGTAGGTGTGGTTCTTGCCTGGATCTTGATTTAGCCACAGAAGCTCTTGCATGATTAAACGGCCCGCTTTCCCTAGCATAGAATCAGAGATAGACTGCTTTAGATGCATATCATACCAGCATTCATATTCAAGGTGCATCTGTTGATGACACCATTCTTTATTATGAACTGTTAGCTTCCAGTATCAATGACTAGGGTTTCCCTGGTGGCTTAGCAGTGAAGAGTCTGCCTGCCAATGCAGGAGATGTGGGTTCGATACCCGCATCAGAAAGATCCCCTGGAGAAGGAAATGGCGATGCACTCCAGTATTCTTGTCTGGGAAATCCCATGGACAGAGGAGCCTGGTGATCTACAGTGCATGAGATCACAAAAGAGTCAGAACAGCGTAGCTACTAAACAACAGCAGCAAATCAATGACTTCATCTCTCACCAAAGCAATTGAATGCTGGGCCTTTATGTTTTTATTTCATGGTCATTTGAAAAAATAAGTGTGATGTATAGCATCTACATTTTGATGAGCTTTAAGTTAAATTAGAGGAAGAAAAATTGCATACACTAAAAAGCTTCATTATTAAAATTATGCCACTTAGGATATCCCTGCAGTGCTGAAATTAAAATGTATTAGTGACATCACCATGTCACTCTGTCCTAGAATTCAAATTTTCCAAGGAAGTGTCACAGCAAAAGAAAAACTGAGCAAAGTGCTAACATTTACTGAGAATTTATGTTACTGACTTTTCACAGTCACCAGCATGTTAGTTTCCAAAGCAGAGAAATCCAAGCAAGGGAGAAAAGAGAATGGAGGAAAGTTAAGGGGGAAGAAAAGGGGTAAAAATAATTTTTATATGAAGGACAAGATGCCCTGGTAAGATGGTGCCCTGTGGCAAGTGAAAAATCAGTTTGGATGGAGGAGGGCCACAGCTGGGCCTAAGTTTCCCAAGGATATCTCTTTGATTCTCTTCTCTAAATCCAATTTTATTTCATATTCTAAAAAGTATTGGATAAAGTATATTTACAGTCCTTGGATATTGTCTTGGATATTACAGTCCAGTGGTTTAAGGACTATAATTCTCTTTTCTTCACATCAATTATGTAGACTTTTTTGATGTTCAAAAATCCTTCTAATTTAATCTCTTAGCAACTTTGTGGATTTGGGGGGTAAAAATAATAGTAATAATGGCTAAGGGTTACTGAGCTGGTGCTGTGTGTTGGGCAGTGGGCCATTTGATGTCATTCAGACTTCATACCTTCCCTGGGAGGGGGATGTGAGTAGAGTTATCCCAGTTTTACACTTGAGAAGAGTGAGGCTCAGAGCAAGATTAAATTCAATGGTCCAGGTCACCCAGGTTGCAAGTGGTCCAGCTGGGATTTAGACCACCTTTGTCCACCTCCTGAGACTGAGTCTACCTTCTTTGGGGGTAAAGCTTATGTCTTTATTAATTTACAGAGTCTCACATCATGGTTTTCATCTGATTTAAATAAAAGAGATGTCAAAATTGAAGTTATTCCATTTGTCATATTGCATTTGAATGAGCCTAAACTTCTCATTTAAAACTTGATCCTGTTTCCCAAGCATCTCTACAGGGATATTTTTTCCAATACCTCAGACTCTTCCTCTCAACACACCCTACTCTCCCTGCCCCAAATATGTAGTAAAAAGATATCGATAACTAAATATGTGCATATTTCATTTCTGTATCTCAGTTATTATTTTCTTCTGGAATTCTTGAATAGATTCTGCTCTTAGGCTCAGGGGACTTTGGATGGTCATCCATTTTTAGTCTAGAGTTCTAGAATTTGGTCTTTGTAAGGAGCTGCACACCCCTTCCGAAACGCAGGGTCCATGAGAGCAGATGCTGTCTGGCAGATTATCACTATACCCTGATGCCTAGTGCGGTCCTGGCTGGCCCAGATTGGGGACTTGGTAAATATTCGTTGGCAGACTGATTGCTACCCTTACACTGTTGGCCCACCAGCAGGCTGGCCATCCAGCGTATATAGACCGCATCCTCATGTTTGCACGGGAAACTGCAGATTCCGTGTGTCTGACCCCACTGTATCGTAACTCAGCCAGAGTGACCCAGTAGTCCTCTTGACATAATTTTCATTTATGCCCTTCATACTTCTTATTTGTTCTTTGGTTTCATATTCCATCCTCAGTCCAGAATGAGAGTCTTTCTGCTCTCCCATCCATTCCTAGAAGTCTAAAACCTTACTATCTAGCAAGACCTGTATAACACATTATCTCCTCCATGAACTCAGACCCAGTGTTTTCAGACGAAGGTAATGCGTTGAATTGTGTCTCCCAAACACAAGAATGTTGGGAACACCATAATTTGCTTTGTATTTCTTAGAGAACCAGAGGACCCTTGATCAGCTGGATTTAGCATGACTGTTCAGTTTACTGATTTCCTTACTGTTAATTATCACTGGACTTCCCAGAGCCGGTGAGTATGTGATATTCTGGGGTTCACTGTGAATCTTCAGTGCGGAGTGTGCTGTGTGTACAGTGGGCTTTCTCCCCTCTTTGTTTTGTCTGCCTTGATGTCCAAGAGAACCAGTGTTTTCAAGTGCCTGCCTGTAAGCGTGCTCCTATAGGGTGAATACCTGTGGTGATGTTTAGGTTCTATTTTTCTTTTCCTTTCTTTCTGGTCAAACAGTGAATCACTGTCAAATTCCAAACTTCCCCTTCTTCTGGATGACTGCACTATGAAAGCTGCAGCCTGCTTTTCATATGAGGCCCTCTAGGATATTCATTGCTGATCGGAGTATGCAGTAACATAGTTTAACATTTTCAGATAAAGTTAAATGTTTGTCTACCATGTGTTTGAGCAATTTCATTCCAGTATATTTAACCAGGAGAAGACGACAGATTCTCAGACTGGATCAAGGGTATTCCTAGCAGCCTTATTCATAATAGCCAAGAAATATAAACAGTGAATATAAAATGTTCATGAACCAGGTGACTGGTGTATAAACAAATTTTAGCGTATTCATCCTACCAGGACCTTCTGAGACAGAGAGAGACAGAACTACTCATAATGCAACAAGGATGAATCTCGAAACCATGAAAGTGTTTGAAATCTTGTTTGGGGGTGGTAGTTACATGTGTGTATACAGTTGTCAAAACTCGCTGAACTGAATCCCTCAGGTCTGTGCATTTTACTTTAGTTGAATTATCTCTGAGAGAATCAGGCCAGCACAGCAGTTAAGAGCCTGGAGTTAGGAGCCGGATGACATGGATGCCAATCCTGGTTCTACCATTGTTGTCGCTTCTGGGATCTTTGATGAATTGCCTCAGTGTCTGCTTCAGTTTTTTCGTCTGTCAAATGTGACCAAAATTCAGATCTGTATAAAATTGCAATAAGAATCAAATGAGTTAGATTGTTTGCCATTGCTCTTTAAGTTTTTGTTAAATGAAAGTTAAAAATTATATACTCTGACCTCATGACAGTACCCCCTTACAATCGAATCTCTAGTTGCACATGAGAATCACCTGGGAAGATTTCCAAAAATAAAATACCTGGGCTTTGTTCCCAAGGATTCTGCTATAATTGGTCTAGGGTGGGGTCTGGGCATTGTAGAGTTTCTTCCTTCCTCCCCTCCCCTCCTCAGGTGAATCATTGTCAAATTCCAGACTTCCCCTTCTTCTGGATGACTGCACTATGAAAATTGCTCTTGTTCTTCCTAAAAGATACTAAGTGAAAACAATAGCAATCCATTAGTTTCTTTCTTCTTTTTTTTTTAAAACTGTATCTTGGGACTTCCCTGGTGGTCCAGTGGCTAAGACTCCACAGTCCCAATGCTAGGGGCCTGGTTTGATCAGTTAAGAATTTGCATGCCACATTGAAGTTCGAAGGTCCTGCATGTCGCAGCTAAGACCTGGAGCACCCAAAAAACAACAGCAGCAGCAAAAAACCAAAACCATATCTTGGGGAATGCTGTATGTTATAGTAACAGTCCCAATTTTCAACAGCTTTGGCACAGTGCAACAGGTGGACTTATTTGCTTCATTTCCAGTAGCACTGGACACCTTTCCAGAGACAGTTAAGATCGATTTAATAATGAACTTCCATAATAATTATTGACCAGTTCATTACACTTCCATGGAGAAACAAGAGAAAATCCTATCATTCAAGGGAGGGTGAGAGGTCCAGAAACCCCTCCTCTTTTTATTCAAGTCATTTTCTTCTTTTTCAGAGTGAAATGTTAAATATCAAAAGTGCTTGAGGGGAAAGAGCAATCCTCCAATTGAGATGACAAGGCATGGGCACTTCAGAACACCCAAAATGCAAATTATGAGGCCCTCGCCCTTCTGTTCAGAGCTCTGTAAATGTTAGATGTCACTTTTCTCTTTTCTTAGTTGTGAATGCAGGTAGAACTGGAAGGATAAGAGTCTCTGATTAACATGAGGAAATAGGTTACTAACTTGTTAGTGTCATTGAAGAAAGAAATCAAAGTACCTTACTTTGTTGGAAGTGACTGAACAAATGGTTTGGGATTGCATTCATGGGAAAAATGATTACAGTCCTTGAGATAAGAAGGGAAAAATTCAGGAAGTGTCAAGTGTATCACCAATGAAAAAGCCACATATGGCACTAGGCTAATAGACAAGTACTTTCAGGTATTGCAATGCTATTTTTTACCTTTGAAGATGAATATAACCAGCTGAGTTTTGCATAAGTCTAATTTGTTCTCTTTATGAAATGCTTTTTGTTTATACTTGCTTGCTTCTTACTGATAATCAGTTGCCAATGGACTGGTTTATGATTCTAAATTAATCCCACTGCATTTACATAGGCAGTGTATTTCCATCCTCCCCCACCTTTTGTTTTTAAGTAAAAAAGAACCCTAGTCCTATAGGGGAGCTTCTTTCATGATCAGTGGTAAAGACTCCACCTGCCAATGCAGAAGACACAGGTTCGATCCCTGGGTCGGCAAGATCCTTTACAGAAGGGAATGACAGCCTACTCTAGTATTCTTGCCTGAGAAATCTCATGGACAGAAGAGCCTGTGGGCTACAGATCGTGGGGTCACAAAGAGTTGGACACGACTAAAGCGACTAACACAACACAATGCCCTTCTCAGAGCTATAGAGAGTACCTTCTAGGAAGAAGGAATAGTATAAGCAAACGAATGAGGGCTGGAAAACAAGGCCCTGATCAGAAGATACAGCTTGATTGGAAGTTAGAGTATACATTGATAGAGTGTATACACACACACACACACACACACGCGCGCGCGCGCACACACAATGGAGGGTTAAGTTAGAAAATAGGAGGCCAGGCTATTGAATGCCTTGAATGTTGTCAATCCAAAGAGTCTGGATAAAAATCTATCTGTCCATATGAGATTTAAATGAAGGCACTGGGACATGTACAAGCGAATGTTAAGAAAAATTCTTAAATTGTGAGTTTAAAAATAGTCAACTGTGTCAAATCAGACACATGCTCTATTCTAAGTATATGTAGTTGTGAGATCTCTCTTTGGTCCTTTAATTCTTTTTCTAGATTTGTCAAAAGCCCATACAAAGATTAACATAATGCAGATAAGAATATTTTCATATTCATATCTTATGCAAATTGAAATTTCAAGATTTTGCTGGTACTTATGATGGTCATACCAAGAAACATTTATCATGAATCCTTTTAATAAAACAAAACAAATAAAGTTCTTTTAATGAATCTTTTAGATTATGTTCCAAAGTCCTTGAAATATGCTCATATGGACCCAACATTGAATTTTAATAGTGTAGTAGCAGTCCACGGGGTCGCAAAGAGTCGGACACGACTGAGCGACTCCACTTTGATGCATTGGAGAAGGAAATGGCAACCCACTCCAGTGTTCTTGCCTGGAGAATCCCAGGGATGGGGGAGCCTGGTGGGCTGCCGTCTATGGGGTCGCACAGGGTCGGACATGACTGAAGCGACTTAGCAGCAGCAGCAGCCAGCAAAAGACCCAAGCAAGTTGATAGTACTTTTACTGTGCCTTTTTGGTAACATTAAGACCTTCCACGAAATTACCACCGATTCACTTAAAATGGCAAGACTCCCTCTCCAAACCTGGGTTATTATAGTTTTATAAGCTCCATGAGTTCTCTCACATTAGATTCAAGCTCTAACTATTCAAGCTTTTTGTTCTAAATGGTTTATTTTTAGTGTACTTTGCATCCTTTTTAACAAGGCAAGGAAGAAAAAGACTTCCCTGGTGGCTCAGAGGTTAAAGCGTCTGCCTCCAATGCGGGAGACCCGGGTTCGATCCCTGGGTTGGGAAGATCCTCTGGAGACGGAAATGGCAATCCACTCCAGTATTCTTGCCTGGAGAATCCCATGGATGGAGAAGCCTAGTAGGTTACAGTCCACGGGGTCGCAAAGAGTCGGACACGACTGAGCGACTTCACCTTCACCTTTTGGGCGTGCAAGGGAAAACAGTCCGCCTTCTTGGCCGCCATTCGCCTCCCTGGGTCCTTTTGCATTTTCTCATCCATTCTGACATGAGCCTGGTAGAAGTGGTAATCACCTAGCAGCCAGCTATGTGCCTTTGTTATTGCTGGAAAGAAGCATGCTTACTTGTAGCCAGTAGTTTTGCTTTTCTTGGGAGACCATATTTTGGAAGAGGGCCTCATTCATTGGCACCCAAAGAATGCATAAGTAAAGGGACTATACAGTTACTGACACATACCTACATTATAAGTGTTAGAGAAGGGAAAGGGGTGTGGAAAAGGAGACCATTTTCCATTCAGTACATTGGCACCATATCCACATCTGTGAACTTGGATCTGTAACTGAGGTCAAAAGCATGCAGAAACAAAAAGGTAGTTAACTAGGACTGTTGGTTTAGTCGCTAAGTCTTGTCCAACTTTTGCAACCCCATGGACTATAGCTCGCGAGGCTCCTCTGTCCATGGGATTTCCCAGATAAGAACACTGGAATGGGTAGCCATTTCCTTCCTCAGAGGACCTTCCTGATGCAGGGGTTGAACCCACACCTCCTGTACTGCAGGTGGATTCTTTACTGTTGAGCCACCAGGGAAGCAACTAGTACTGAGAATATCTAGTCAGTGCTATTGACTGCTATTGACGGACTGAGTAAAGACGACAACATTCTGCCATACTTTAGGTCTCTATATAAGAGTGGAAAGAGCCATCTTTTTCTTCCTTGCCTTGTTAAAAAGGATGCAAAGTACACTAAAAATAAACCATTTAGAACAAAAAGCTTGAATAGTTAGAGCTTGAATCTAATGTGAGAGAACTCATGGAGCTTATAAAACTATAATAACCCAGGTTTGGAGAGGGAGTCTTGCCATTTTAAGTGAATCGGTGGTAATTTCGTGGAAGGTCTTAATGTTACCAAGGATAAAATGGAAATCAGTGGTGTCACAACAATGTTAAGAAAAAGGACAAGCCACGTACTATAAATATAAGTAATTCTGGCATATGTGGGAAGGCACCCAAGGAAAAAACCATCACTGTCACTTTAAATAACCTTTTTATGCAAAAGTAAAGCTTAAGGTAGAGAAGTTGTGTCCTAAGCTCTAGAAATATTGTCTTTCTGCCCTAAGATACAACCCTCATGAGGGTAGAAATTTTAGCCAGAAAAGATGGGAAGGAGACTTTTTCTACTCCGTCAGTTAATTTTTGCTTTCATGGAAGTTCTGTGCTTGTCAAAGCATATAAACTCTCTCAGAGTCCAGCTATTGTGCTGCTCAGCTGTCATCCCTGTCAACTCTCTGCCCATGACTTTTTTTTTAAAGTATTTATGTGGCTGCACTTGGGATCTTCCATCTTCACTGTGGTATGCAAAATCTTTTAGTTGCTGCGTGTGGGATCTAGTTCCCTGACAAAAGATCAAACCCAAGTCTCCTGCTTTGGGAGTGCGAAATCTTAGCCACTGGACCACCAGGGAAGTCCCATCTGCCTGTGACTCTTGAATCAGTCAACCCACACCTCTTGACTGATCTCGGCCCCTGTATTGCCAGCTGCTTTTGAGTCCATTCCAATGGGTGGGCTTTCCAGGGACATTCCGTCTCCTCAGAGCGGCTTCTCCCATCTTTCTGCTGCCTCCATTTTACCCCATTATGAGAAAGCCCAGCAGCTCTCCCACCATGTTCATGAAGTCCTTGGAATACAAACGGGGGCCCACTAGAGTCCTTCCTTCTTCTGAACTCATAGACCTCTTTCAGTTCAGTTCAGTCACTCAGTCGTGTCCGACTCTTTGCGACCCCATGAATTGCAGCATGCCAGGCCTCCCTGTCCATTCTGTAGCTCTTGACACACCTCGTAACAATTTATATTCTTGTCTGTTCCCATGCATTATGATGGAAACTTTTGTTGCCCTCTGGTGCTTTATAATCTGTGACTCTTCCAAGATCTGAGCACAGACTGCTCCCAGTCTTCAGTTAGTATCTGTAGGCTGACAAATTCTTTGGATACCTTGAAGATACTAACAGCAGTAAGTTAACTGACAAGGATCAAAGGGAACTTGAGGGATCATCTTGGCCACTGCAGGTCCCTTTCCTTCTGGACTTTCAGGTTGTTCCACATATCTCCATACATTTCCGAGGAGGTCCTACACCACCCCCAAGCAATTTGAACTTATCCACCTCACCTCCACTTTTCCCCAATAACTATTTTCATCTCAATTCCTTGTGTTTCAGTTCAGACTTGTCTGCTTGCTCTAGTATAATTAGTGAAGATGTAGAATAGAAAGGCAAAGAGAAGATGGTAAGATCAGATGCTTTGTCATGGGAATGGTTATTTGGGACAAAAACACGTAAATTTCCTGCAAACCCTTTCAGCAGTGTCCTTGGCTCTCCACCGTCCTATGAGCACCATGAGAGCAGGATATGCCTTTGTTTTGTCACACCACTCAATCACCAGTGCCTGGCACATGGCCTGGCCCACAGTAGATATTCAGTAAATAAATACTTCTTAAATAAAAACAGGACCATAAATTCCTATGGAGGGTTTGAGCAATGGAAGTTTTATCATATGGGTCTTTTGCCACATAGAATTGTGCCTCAATTTTTAAAAATCCTTTGACAAAATCAGAGACCAAAAAGCAGATAAATTAGTAGATTATTTTTATAGTATTTATATATTTATGCTATGTTTCCTTCAAATAGCCACTTACTTCAATGCTTTGAAAAATATGATTTATGTATAGAAACACTGCTTTACACAAAAGTGTTAGTGATCTTTTGAAATGAATTATCTGAAAATCTTGCTTCCTAAAATTATATGTATCCTGCTACTTTGGTGTCGTATCTTTAAGTGAAAAGTGAAAGTCACTCAGTCATGTCCAACTCTTTGAGACTCCATGGACTATACAGTCATTGGAATTCTCCAGGCCCAGAATACTAGAGTGGGTAGCCTGTCCCTTCTCCAGGGGATCTTCCCAACCCAGGGACTGAACCCAGGTCTCCCGCATTGCAAGTGGATTCTTTACAGCTGAGCCACAGGGGAAGCAGCTTAATTGTGAGTATAAAGGAAATTACTAGACATCAGGGAAATGACCTGATATTTTCTGGTCTAAAGACATTTACCCGCAGAAAACAGTATATCTTATTGCTAGATATTTTTGCCAGAAAGTTTAATAAGCTACTTATGTATCTTGGTGAAAAAAAGAGCATCTGAAAAACTAGTGTACACGTTTTGGAATGTCTTATTAAATCATCCTTCTTAATCCTCCAAAGAAAAAGAACAGCTTATTCAAACTTTTTTGTATTATCTGTAGCATCTGAATCAGTAACTGTCTTTTAAGATCCTATAACTATATGGAGGATGGAAAGAAACAGAGAATCACAGCCCTCAGTAAGTTTAAATTTTAGTTGGGAAGCCAGAAACAGTTATACCAAAAAAAAAAAAAAAAGACATTTAAACACATCCCACTAGGAAAAAGAGTGGAA
Organism: Aepyceros melampus; assembly: GCA_006408695.1. Taxonomy (NCBI): domain Eukaryota; kingdom Metazoa; phylum Chordata; class Mammalia; order Artiodactyla; family Bovidae; genus Aepyceros; species Aepyceros melampus. The sequence continues at coordinate 90,417 of SJXQ01000343.1, read as the reverse complement.
GAAAAACATTCTGGAATATTCATAATGATTCTCTCCCTTGATGAGACTGGAAGTATTTTTTATTTGTATATTTCTGAATTTTCTTTTGTGAACATATATTACTGTTATTGTTTTTAAAAATTATTTTAAAAAGAAATTGCACAACAACATGCAGTGATTGAAATGAGAGATATGAATAGAAGGGGTGAGGAGAGAACTTCCTTGAGCTTGAGTAGTGGATACATGGAAGAGTTGGGCCTGAGCTGGTCTTAAGAGTAGGTAATACCATAATAATCATGATATCTTGAATTTTTGTGCTACTTTTAGATCAGACTGGTTGCCTCCTCAGTTGACAGTCCCTCTTTCTTTGTTGAAAGAGTCCCAGTTTTTTCACTTGGGATGGCTTTTTTCTAGTTGTCAAGGATTGGTTGGTTCAAAATTGGTCATGTGGCCCAGTTTTGGCCAATGAGATGGTGAAGGGAGGTGTGTTCAGGTGCTTCTGGGAAAGTTTCTTCAGACACTGAAAAAGATGATCCATTATTGCCTGTAGATATTACCTGGTGTGATATGATACCTGGAGCTGCTGCATAAGAAGAACCTCTTTGCATCCACAAAAGAAACCAGAATCAGGACAGTGGAATATAGAAGGATGCTGCTGCTGCTGCTGCTAAGTCGCTTCAGTCGTGTCCGACTCTGTGCGACCCCATAATGGCAGTCACTAGGCTCCTCTGTCCCTGAGATTCTCCAGGCAAGAACACTGGAGTGGGTTGCCATTGCCTTCTCCAGTGCATGAAAGTGAAAAGTGAAAGTGAAGTCGCTCAGTCATGCCCGACTCTTAGTGACCCCATGGACTGCAGCCCACCAGGCTCCTCCACCCATGGGATTTTCCAGGCAAGAATACTGGAGTGGATAAGGAACCATGAATCCTATTACTTTTTGCATCCACAAAAGAAACCAGAATCAGGACAGTGGAATATAGAAGGATGCTGCTGCTGCTGCTGCTAAGTCGCTTCAGTCGTGTCCGACTCTGTGCGACCCCATAATGGCAGCTCACTAGGCTCCTCTGTCCCTGAGATTCTCCAGGCAAGAACACTGGAGTGGGTTGCCATTGCCTTCTCCAGTGCATGAAAGTGAAAAGTGAAAGTGAAGTCGCTCAGTCATGCCCGACTCTTAGTGACCCCATGGACTGCAGCCCACCAGGCTCCTCCACCCATGGGATTTTCCAGGCAAGAATACTGGAGTGGATAAGGAACCATGAATCCTATTACTCCGTCACTGAGCCTTGGGTGAACTAGTCTCTTTTCTACTTAGGGTTTATAACTTAAGTACTTTCTTCATTGTTTAAAGTCAATTTGAATTGGACTGAAAGCATCTTCACTGATAGAGTTCTACAACTTACTAACCTGTTCATATCCAATATTGATATTTATCTGAACAACAACTCTGTGAAGTGGTTAAGTCAGCGTATTAGGGTTTTTGACAGAAACAGAACCCACAGGGGGGTGGGGGTGTGTGTGTGTGTGTGTGTGTAGATATATAGAGAGAGACAAAGGTTGATTATAAGGAATTGGCTCATGTGATTGTGGATGCTTGAAGAGTACAAAATCAGAGAGGGTAGGAAATAGGCAGTTAGGCTGAGGAAATAGTAGAAGTTTGTGTCCTGAGGAAGTCTGTGGCAGAATTCCTTCTTGCTTGGAGGAGGTCAGTCTTTGTTCTGTTAGCCTTCAGCTGATTGGACGAGGCCCACCAACACTATGGAGTGTAGTCTCCTTTACTCATAATCCATGGATATAAATGTTAATTTCATCCAAAAAACACTTTCTAGCAAACATTCAAAATAGTGTTTGATCAAATACTTGGGCACTATGGACCAGCCAAGTTGACACATAGAATTAACCATTATTATTCTCATATNTCCCAAGGCCAAATTTGCCTGTTACTCCAGGTGTTTATTGACCTAAAAATCTCCAAGTTTATACAGAAATAGTGGTACTATGCTTTTATTTAACAATTTTCCGTTTATATTTCTTTCCATTTTTTAATCAATCAAAAGTGCTAAATAGATGAATGGACTGAGATGTACACCCACACACAGCACTGGAGAGACCCTGTGAATTAGATATCCTCTTTCTTTTCAAAGTATTTGACTACCTTCCTATCTCTCAGAGTAAAAGCTACAGATCTGCAAGCCCATCATTTTCTCTAACCACACCCCCCACCTTTTCCTTCTTAACTCAGTGATTTCATCGGTCTGACTGCATCCTCACTGCCCCAGGTCAGGAGATTGATCAAGACCTTTTACTTAAGACTTCCCTTGTGGCTCAAACAGTAAAAAGCCTCTTCCTATAATGAGGGAGACCCAGGTTCAACCCCTGGGTTGGGAAGATCTACTGGAGAAGGAAATGGGAACCCACTCCAGCCTGGAAAATCCCATGGATGTAGGAGCCTAGTGGGCTACAGTCCATAGGGTCGCAAAGAGTCGGACTTCAATTTCACTTTTTATTTAGCACGTCCGGGTCAGTCCCCTCAGTGCACAGGTCCTGAGCAGTACACTTCCTGTCACTCTTCATCCACATTTCCTCATTTTACTTAGCACATCCGCAGTCCCCTTGGTGCACTGGTCCTGAGCTATATTCTTCCTGTCACCCTTCATCCACATTTCCTCATTTCCTTCAAGTCCTACCTCAAGTGCTCCATGCTTCAGTGAAGCCCTACCAACCGTTCTACTCTAAGTTTGACTCTCCTTTCACACTCTTTAGGATGTCTAACCTCTTAGGGGCTTTGACTGTTTCCCTATAGTACTCACCTGCCTTTGTGGATCAGGCTCGCTGTTTTCCATCGAAACAAGATGGCTCAGATTCAAAAACATCTCCTCTGGAGGAAAAGAACATATGATCATCCTCCTTATAATCAATACAACAATTGACATGGTTGAAATATAAAGTGCTTTCTTTTGACTAAGGTCACAAATGACAACTCCTAAATGATATGAGTATTAAATGAGACTCACGTGTTCATATTAATAGATTTGCATTGAATAAAATCACCCTAAAACATGGAATCCTAAGCAACATGTCTTTCTTTGTCATTTAGCCTTTTGCCTACAGTGCATTTAGGGATAATTACAGTACAATTATTCACCTGCATCAAATTTGGGGCTCCTACCTAATGTTTACGAAGAGACTTTACAAAGGATATTAAAGTCATGATGATGGCACAGTAATTATCAAAATCTTCAGTCTTGCTCAAAATAAATAAGTGCCCAAATAAATAAACATCTAAAATAGATCCAGTGCCTGCTAACTTTGGGCAAATGGAGAAGTCTTGGAACAAACAATGCACTTCAATTAACAAAAGATAATTTTAAAAGAGGGCTTCAAATATCCTTGAAACCAATCATAATTCCTATTTTATTCTGTGACTCCAATGTCCATGAAATTACTCAACTGGAAAAAAATCAACCACTTATTTAGCTAACAAAATGTTATACTACTCTGTGTGTGTGTGTGTGTGTGTGTGTGTGTGCGCGCGCGTGCGCGCACATGCTTGCTTACTCATGTCCAACTCTGCAACCCCGTGGACTGTATCCCGCCAGGCTCCTCTGTGCATGAAATTTTCCAGGCAAGAATATTGGAGTGGGCTGTCATTTCCTACTCCAGGGAATCTTCCAAACCCAGGAACAAATCATCTCTTGCATCTCCTGCATTGCAGGCAGATTCTTTACCACTAGCACCACCTGGAAAGCCCCAGGTGTAATGCTACTCTCTGTGTAGTACTATATATAAAACTCTCCTAAACTACAAATTTAATACATCTCTAATAACTCAAGAATGTCATTTCTCACAAACCAAAGTTGGACTACTATGGAAAAACCTTAATTATACTTAATTATCTGCTTTCATCAGTTATTTTCTGCATTTTTCTCTAATAAGGTAATTTCATATATTTGCATGGTCGCCCCAGTCATTCTTACATATATATTCATATCTTGTGCTTATAAAATTAACATTGACTTATATTTTAACTTGAAAGATAAAATCTATGCTGCATATATAATTACTGAATTTTAACTTTATATACAGGTGTAGTATTTCTAATAGAATATTACACTATTACCTTGGTGCATGTGTCTGAATTTTTAACAGAGACATCACGTACCAAGGATGCTGTTTTGAAAACTCAAGTGACGATTTCATATTCTTGGTTACTGCTGAGCCAACCTCTTTTTATCAAGTCTCATAAATCTCACTGAAGAAAATTTAGTTACATCAATATATTGTTGATTTTTATATGGCCTTTTGGGCTTAGGATAAAGAATAACGAAATGATATTGATTTCATTCAAGCTAGGTAAATCTTCTATGACCTTGTTGTTCAACCAAGTGTAATGTTCATGACTTCTAGATTAATCAGTTGCAGAACAAATCCACATTTGTCCTTAAATTTGAAGTACAAATGGACAATAAGATGAAATTTATATTCTGGAGGATTAGTTTATATATCCCATTTTATCTCCTATTTATGAACTCCCGTTTATTCATGTGCATTACTACCCCTCTATACAAACTTATGCATCATATGTGTTAAGTAATTTCAAGTTTTTCAAGAAATAAGTTGATACAGACCTATAACAAGCTATCAGTAGTGAATCCAGAATAGAACTGGATCAGTAAATAGCAAATGTAGAAATACAGAAGCAAATGTAAAATACATTGAAGAACTGACTTGGTAAAACGTGGTGCCCAATCTTTGAAGGCATAAAAAAATTGAGGCAGGGAGTAGGTGAGGATAACAGAGACATATTTTTGAGTGTATTGGTGATGATTAAATTAAGTGAGCTAGAGAACACAGGCAGTGGGATAGATTTGAAAAAAAAAAATTGGTGTTAGATTGAAACTAAGGTGTATGCCTTGGGGTAGAACTGTGCACATTTGAAACTGCAGTATGGTTGGTGACTTCTGTTTTTGTGTGCTAAATCCTTAGTTCAGTCCCTATATTTATGATAATTTTCTGTCAACATGGAATATTCGATTGTTCATATCAAAGAGCAAGGTAACAGAAGCACACATGTGTATAAAAGGGAAAATAATTTGATAAGACAATATTACTATCTATTCAATGAATATTTGGCATCTATATCATCTCAATAAAAGTTGAATGACTTATACAAAATAATTATAATGCATCCAGGGCTTCCCAAGTGGAGCTAGCCAAAAAGGGCCTGCCTGCTAATGCTGGAAATGTGAGACACATTCCGATCCCTGTGTGGGGAAGATCCCCTGAAGAAGGCAATAGCAACCTACTCCAGTATTCTTGCCTGGAAAGTCCCAGGGACAGAGGACCTTGGTGGGCTACACTCCACAGGGCCACAAAAAGTTGGACAAGACTTGGCATGCACATGATGCATCCAAATACTTTTAGAGCTAAAATTAAGGTTTTTCTTTTTTTTAAAACATTAGTCAAATATAGTCTAATGAATATATTACATAGATACTTATAGTGTTATCAAAGAGAAACTCGTATAAAAATAACAACTTGGAAATATGTACCACTTCAGGTTACACTATATGAATAAGAAAACATGTCTTTCAGCAAGTGCCCATCACCTGAAGCCACTGCTTTTATTTCTGAATAGATTGCTCCTCCTCCCAAAGCACAAACGACTGTTACACTTGGACTTGAGCTTCTGATCCCTTACTGGGATAGCAATCTTGTCCCCTCTCTATTCACCAAAGGGGCCACACTTTGAATGACTGATAAGGCTTGACTTGCCCATTACAATTCGGAACTGGATTCCTCTGGCCCCTTCTCTATCCAACGCCTCAAGGAAAGATACTTAGTGCTTCCTATAGCCCATGCAGTTTGTACTTTCTACTATTATTCTTCAATTTTTGGCTTATTTTTAAGAGTCTGTCATTTACCAGAAGTACTAACAAATAGAATAATGGGCTTCCCAGGTAGAGCAGTGGTAAAGAATCCACTTGCCAGATGCAAAGAGTTACGGATTTGATCCCTGGATTGGGAAGATCCCCTGAAGAAGGAAATGGCAACCCGCTCCAGTATTCTTGCCTGAGAAATCCCATAGACAGAGAAGCCTGATGGGCTACAGTCCATAGGGTTGCAAAGAGTCGGACACAGTGAGTGATTGAGCACGCATGCAAATAGAGGAACTTTTTTTTTTCCTCCTGAGTTACATATTTAAGTTCAGCTATAAATTCAAACAAACAAACAAAAACAAAAAGTAATGCTTCCAGACACAATACTACTATTTGTAGCTTTTAATAAGTAAAGTTTTTGTAAGTTACTTGAATAACTTTACTAGGATTGGTTCAATAATTATTTCATATTGTACTCCTGGTCTCAGCATACTAAAAATGTGCATTAAAGTGTTTTGAAATCCACGGATGGGGGATGCGTAGCATTTTCACCTGCATTCCTTCCTTCCAGTTAGGTCTTAATTGTCCCCAACTAGGGGCTCAAGTCTACCCAAGCGCTGACCTTGGTCTGGTTCACAAATCAAAGTCATTCCAGAGGCTGACTCCAGGATCTGCTTGAATTCTTTCAATCTGTCATTTAGACATTCTCTAAGAATCCATTAGATGCTTTCTTTCTTTTTCTTTTTTTTTTTAACTCAGTGACTTAAGACAATGATGAACAAGGCATGGCCAATGTTCTCAAAGATTCATGGTTTGATGGAGTGAAAGATAAGTAAAATAACCCTGACAAAATGAAATACCTTTTGAAATAGCTGAGGGAGAAGAGAAAACAGATTACCCAGTCATTGGTGGGGTAGATGGTAAATGCGTAGTTAAGGAGAAGTTCACAGAGGAATCCCATCATGAAATGATCCTCAGAGATGTTATGGGTGGCAGAAACAGTATGTCAGACAGTAACCCGCCTTACTTACTCAGACCTCTAGGAGGCCCCTTTCCTTTCACTCAGCGCTGATCTTTTGAACTCTCTACATGGGCATCTGGTCTTAATATAGACTCCTGAATCTTCACTGGCTTCCTGTCGGGGACTTTATACCTAAGCAGACTGTCAGGATCTATCAGCCCCAGGCAGCCCAGCAAGATCCAGGTGAGACTTCCCTCAGCTTCTGGTTCTGTAGGGAAATGGAGATTCTCATAGGAAACAGAGTCATTTCATCCCTTTGAAAGAGCAAAGTTGCCTTATTCAACGCTTTGAGGCTTCCTTTCTTACTATAAGCTCCCTATCTTTATGGGGCCACCCAGGTGGCACTAGTGATTAAGAATCTCTACCAATGCAAGAGACAGACATAAGAGACATAGGTTTGATCCTGGGTGGGGAAGATCCCCTGGATGAGGGCATGACAACCCACTCCAGTGTTCTTGCCTGGAGAACCCCATGGACAGAGGAGCCTGGCAGGCTATAGTCCCCGGGGTAGCAAAGAGCCAGAAACTTCTGAGCACCATATCTTTACTGAACAAATAGGCAAGTCCTACTATAAGACAAGTTTTTCCATGTCCTCAACAACAATGCTCCAAAACTAAGTTTTTAACTCTTCCTTTGTTTTGTATTCTTTGTTTAGCAATGTTTTCTACCCCTTTCTCTCTTTTCAGAAACTATTTGTCATCAAAACTGAAAATAAGTGTCATCCCCTCTATGAGACATCAATCAAATGTGCTCACCCTGCTTAGGATCCTTATAGCCAACAATATTTGAATATGGTTTTATAATCAACCAATTATTACATAAGTATTTGCCCTTCCTACATAAGGCAGAAGTATGAAAGCAGCGGTTATTCTCTAATCTTCTGTGCATCCTCATACCTATAATTGTTCCTTAAATCTATTCATTCTTTTGTTCATTGAACAAATATGAATCCATATACATATGAATTCATATATATATATGAAAGCATATACATATATGCTTTCCAGGTGGTGCTAGTTGTAAAGAATGTGCCTGCCAATGCAAGAGATATAAGAGACGTGAGTTCAATTCCTGGATAGGAAAGATCCCCTAGGGGAGGGCATGGCAATCCTCTCCAATATTCTTGCCTGAAGAATCTCATGGACAGAGGAGCTTGGCAAGCTACAGTCCATAGGTTTGCAAAGAGTTGGACATGACTGAAGTGACTTAGCATGCACTCATATATCTTCCTCGTAGTAAACTGAATTAAACTGCAACCTCTAGTACAGAAGGATATAGATTTTGTTTGCTTGTTCAGTTAAGTTAATGGGGAAGAATAGAAACACTTACAGCTTTTACCCCTTTAAATCCAAAAATAATATACAATTAGAATACTGGGCTCAAAGAGGAGAAGTAAGGGCTTTAAAATAAACCTTGTCATTCAAATGCAAAATCACAAAACTCTGTGCTTTTTCATATCCCAATGCTTCTTGTTCAAACGCCATTGTAATTCTCAAATCAATTCCATGTGTTAATACACAGGAATGAAATGGTCCGCTGGCTCAGTCCTTGAGGAGTTACGGTCATGTCCCTATTGCTTTAAATTCCAGACTGAGACCTGAAGTGTCTCAGAATGGCTTAAACAAAAAAGTCTGATGCAGCTGTGTTTTGATGCTTGAAAAAGATCTTGTCATTCGTCGTTTACGTTCAGGACATTTTAGAAAGCTTTCACATCATCAGGCTTCACGTCCCTGAAGAAAACAAAGGCCAAAGGTCAAAACAGCAGCTGCGTAGAGGCGGAAGTGCTTAGGGCTCCTGTCTGCCTCAGTTGGGCTGAAAATGTCTAACACTGAACATGCTTTCCCTGACTGACTGCACAGAGAAGAGGTTCGTGCAGTACACGTCTTATAAAGGTTTTGGCTTTCCCAAATAAAGTTGAGAGAAAACTTCTCCAAGGCAATCGAAGTACGAAAAGTAAATTGTGGAATAATTCGAGACTTCCTAATATCAGAGGTTAAGCATAGAACGACCAAAGCCAAACTACATAGAACAACGAGAGCAAGCCGCGGACATCAATTGCGTCATTAAGAAACGGTTCTCTTAGAGAAACACCGATACAACATATTAATGCGTATATAAATGGAACATAGAAAGATGGTAACGACGACCCTATATGCAAGACAGCAAAAGAGACACAGATGTAAAGAACAGACTTTTGGACGCTGTGGGAGAAGGCGAGGGTAGGATGATTTGAGAAAATAGCATTGAAACATGTATAATACCATATGCAAAAATAGATGACCAGTGCAAGTTAGAGGCATGAAGCAGGGCACTCAAAGCTGGTGCTCTGGGCTAACCCAGAGGGAGGGGGTGGGAGGGGGTTCAGGATGGGCGGACACATATGCACCCGTGGCTGATTCATGTTGATGCAAGGCAAAAACCACCACAACAGTGTAATTAGCCTCCATTAAAATAAGTAATTTTTTTTTAAAAAGAAAAGTAATGGTTCTCTTCAGTAAACACAGGAAAAGTATGCTGCCCATTAAATGCAGAGAAACTATTCCATTTTCTATCCACCCTCGGGAAAATACAGCGCTTGAATGGCTTTCCCATGATGCTAGGGAAGTGGGACTGAGGAATCAGCACTTTCTCATCTGCTGTCTGTGACTTCCAGCTCATATTTTTGAGGACTCTGACTATGAACTTGGGATGTCAAAACAGAGTTTGCGTTTGGAGACCATCTTATAGAGTTCGTTCACTGGCTTAAATAAGAGTTTTCTATCTGTGATGGGAAATTTCCCTAAAGCCCACTGTAAGCAGGGCTTAATGCTTAGAACATTCATTGCTCTCCCTAGTAAACTTTCAACCTATTTCTTCATCTTGAATACTCAGAGATCTGAGTACACAACTTCCTACTCCTCCCATCTCAGACGAGAAATAAAAGCAATAGTGCCGAAGGAGCATGAATAATGGCAGCAGTGCAAAGGCGCTCCGCCTTTGTCTTTGGAGTCTCTGATTAGAGACAAGCCTATTGAGACGACTCATTTCTTCGTGATCCCAGCTTGAGCCATAGATATGCTCCGTTTTCTGCCTTCATCTTCAGATCTGATCTCCGTCATCTGGGGGGCTCTGCTCTTAGCTCCGTCATTAAACGCCACAGACATCAACAGTGACTTCAGAGATGTCTGATACTTCCCATATTGATGTTGTTTGTCCCAGCTCGCCCCATCATTTTCTCAATGTACAGCGCTCACGGTGGGTAGAGAAGAATCTTCTTCACTGAGTGGTACAACTTTGTTCCGTGAAAGGATGATGAAATCTCCCTGCTGCTGTGTCTGGTTTGTTTCAGTGGCCTCTCTGATCTCTGATGCATCCCTTTTATGATGCCCACCCTGTCCCTGCTCTGTAGCCCCTGATCCTGGGTAGATTCTGACGCTCTGTCACCTACAATACACACAATAATATTTGCACCATTTGTAGGCCCAAACCCAGCAAGCCTATTTCATGATGTCTTTTAGAGACTGCCAGCTGTCGCCTCACACAGCCTTCCTCTTAACACCTGAGTGCCCAGGTAATAATGTTTTCCACCTCCTCTAAAAGGCTATGCTATGTTCTCAACAGTGGAATGTGGACAAGGACTGGACTCATCTCATACGTTACAGGTTAAGAGGCGAGAGCTGCCTGCTAACCCAGTTCCTTCAATATTTCCAAAAGTGGAGCCCCACCCCCCTAGATTGTTACTCTAAAAAGAAATTACCTTTGCATTTGTTTGAAGGGCTGCATTTTGAGGCTTGTTTGTTATAGCCGCTCAGCCTCATCCTACTTAACACACCGTAGTTTGTACCAAATAAACCACTACTTTCTATGCAACTGAACTGACGAGAGATGAGCACACAAGACATGTTTGAAATAAGCATCCCAGGAAAACTCTTGAGTAGCTGGTGTTGTTTTCTTCATCAGACATGACTGGAAGTATGAAAGACAGATTATTTCATTGCTTAGATATATTTATATATACATATGGGGCTTCCCAGGTGGCACTAATGGTAAAGAACCTGCCGGCCAATGTGGGAGACAAATATAATAGACTTCCCATGCAGGAAGACCCCCTGGAGGAGGGCATGGCAACCCACTCCAGTATTCTTGCCTGGAAAATTCCATGGACAGAGGAACCTTGCAGGCTATAGTCTGTGGAGTCCCAAAGAGTCAGACATGACTGATGTGATTTAGCATACACAGTGTATACATATTATTGAATTGAGATGCTTAATATTTAAGAATAAAAGCTGGGACATAGGATACATTATCTGCAAACAATATCAGGTTATTGATATCATTTTAACTCATACTGAAAGCAAAAAAGAGTTATATGTGAGACCTGATAACATTTTTTAGATAGTGGAGTGTAAAAGGAAAATGAAAATCAGGGAGTTCATCAAATGCTAACACTCAGTATTTTAAAACTATAAAGTACTCTGTTTCATTGACTGTGTTGGTTTTAAAATGAACAGGATAGTAATAGACTTAATTTTAAAATGTATATCTGCTTACTGCAGAAGTTAATTTTTTAAAATATAGAGTACTATATAGGTACAGGGGACTGATTTAGCAGAAGCCCTCCTATCAGAAGAGGCAAAGCAGCAACCTACCAATGCAAGAAGCAGTAAGAAAGGAAGGTCCTTTGCATTAAGAGAAATGATCTCTCTCTCTCTGAAAAAGAACTATAAAAGCTGACAGCCCTTCTGATAAGTTACAGCTTCCTGCTCCAACTCATCCCCTTCATTAAGATTCCCCACATGTGAATTCAGGTGCCTTTTTCATCTACGATCCTCTTGACCTGCTATCCTTAACTTATACCTACTTTCACTACGAAATTTAATTGAAGACATTACATGTAAACTGTCCTGTGCAACACCTTATCAGTAAAACAAAGAAACAAAAAGAGAAGTGTTCCTGGACTTTGGCCCTTAGGAACTTTCGCAAGTGAGTTTTGCTTATGTCAATCAGAGAAGGCTCTAAGCATCACTCAGTAACTGGCATCTAACTGTCTTGCTCTTGTAGGAAGGTTATCTCTTTATTACATCTAAGTTACTGGAGGACTTGGGTAAATAATCTGAACAATCTTAAAGCTTAAAGGAGTCATGTCTACCTCTCAAGAACCTGTTGAACCTGTACAGCTGTCCCTATCTCCATTTTTAATATGATATAAGGACCAAGTTTCACAGTGATTTTATTGTGTAATAAGTAATAATAGCATATGACCCAACTTTGACTAGTAAAGAGGTAAATAACAAGGGCATGTATCCATGCCTACTAAGTCACTTCAGCCATGTCCAACTCTTTGTGAACTGTGTGAACTGTAGCCTGCCAGGTTCCTCTGTCCATGGAAATCTCCAGGCAAGAATACTTCAGCAAGTTGCCATGCCTCCTCCAGGAGATCTTCCCAACCCAGGGTATCTAAGTTACTGGAGGACTTGGGTAAATAATCTGAACAATCTTAAAGCTTAAAGGAGTCATGTCTACCTCTCAAGAACCTGTTGAACCTGTACAGCTGTCCCTATCTCCATTTTTAATATGATATAAGGACCAAGTTTCACAGTGATTTTATTGTGTAATAAGTAATAATAGCATATGACCCAACTTTGACTAGTAAAGAGGTAAATAACAAGGGCATGTATCCATGCCTACTAAGTCACTTCAGCCATGTCCAACTCTTTGTGAACTGTGTGAACTGTAGCCTGCCAGGTTCCTCTGTCCATGGAAATCTCCAGGCAAGAATACTTCAGCAAGTTGCCATGCCTCCTCCAGGAGATCTTCCCAACCCAGGGACTGAACTGGTGTCTCTTACATCTCCTGAATTGGCAGGTGGGTTCTTTACCACTAGCGCCCCCTGCGAAGCCCAATACCTGTTCAGTTCAGTTCAGTTCAGTCACTCAGTCATGTCTGACTCTTTGCAACCCCATGAATCACAGCACGCCAGGCCTCCCTGTCCATCACCAACTCCCGGAGTTCACTCCGACCATGTCCATCGTGTCCGTGATGCCATCCAGCCATCTCATCCTCTGTCATCCCCTTCTCCTCCTGCCCCCAATCCCTCCCAGCATCAGGGTCTTTTCCAGTAAGTCAACTTTTCTCATGAGGTGGCCAAAGTACTGGAGTTTCAGCTTTAGCATCATTCCTTCCAAAGAAATCCCAGGGCTGATCTCCTTCAGAATGGACTGGTTGGATCTCCTTGCAGTCCAACGGACTCTCAAGAGTCTTCTCCAACACCACAGTTCAAAAGCACCAATACCTGTAATGTAAGGTAAATATCCCTTGCTGCTAAGTCGCTTCAGTTGTGTCCAACTCTGTGCGACCCCATAGATGGCAGCCCACCAGGCTTCCCCGTCCCTGGGATTCTCCAGGCAAGAACACTAGAGTGGATTGCCATTTCCTTCTCCAATGCATGAAAGTGAAAAGTGAAAGTGAAGTTGCTCAGTTGCTCACTCTTAGCGACCCCATGGACGACTGCAGCCTACCAGGCTTCCCTGTCCATGGGATTTTCCAGGCAAGAGTACCGGAGTGCATTGCCATTGCCTTCTCTGGAAATATTCCTTAAGGTCATCAATCCTAACACTAATGTAGCTACAACTACTATGGGTGATGATAACAAGAAAAATGGTACTAAAAGTTTACACCAGTAGAGTCCTGACTATGCACTGTGTAATGTTCCACGCATCTCATTATAAGACCGTTTAGTCCTCATCCAAAACAGGACTACGATGTAGGCACTGCCATTATTCCGTTTAACATATGAGGAAAATGAGGCAAAAAGATAATAAGTGAGTTTGGCAAGGTAATATCGGCCCCACTAATTACAAATTCCTGGAAGAACCTGGACTAGGGATGGGCAGCCACTGTCCAAATTCCCTGGGAGGGAGTGCTGAAGGAGAGGACAACAGCTACAGCTAGGAGAAGGAGGAGAGACCAGCAGATGTGGTCTCCAGCAGCACTAAGGTCACACATTTGGGAGAAAACCCAGAACACACATGCCATCTTCCATGCAGGACTTGGCAGCTTAGAAATAGAGAAGGAGGGATTTTGGTTGAACTAATCCTAGAAGCTACTCATTAAACAGTCTCAGATTCAGCTCTCTACATATTAAAAGGTTAAGTTTTGCTGATCACAAAACACAAGAATGTCAGAATCCTCTGAGGCTATTCACAAACGATGCTTTATTTAGAAATTCAATTTATAATTAAAATGTTTTAATGGGTGGGGCTGGAAGAAATTACATTTTTCTGCCTAGTTTGCCTGTATATGGGTTCAGACTGCTAGTATGACAAAGCATGTACAGACTGCAGAATGATATGCTCTGGAAGTGTTTACCTCAAGATATCTTAAGGCTCAATTTGTACTAACAGCATCTTCTTAAAAAACACATTTCACAATGATATGCTATTCATATACTTAGAGCCTGTGCTTTTTCTCTAATAATGTAGAATGTTGAGTTAGTTTTGCACTTCAGTTTGCACATGTAGACATGGTCCTAGTGGTCAAGTAATTAGATACTAATTAAAGCATTTTCTGTTGTGGTATATCTGTTCTTTGCCTGAATAATACTTAATGAGCAACGTGGTTTACTGAGTGAATTCAAAATATGAAAAGGAATTATACAAATTAGAGCACATAGCTAACTGTTATTACAATAATTTACTTATCTTTTCCCACATATCAATGACTATGGCAAAGGTTATTGGTATTTAATTTATAATAATCACTGCTAATTTATTTATTCAACAGCTGCAGGGAAACTCTCATAAGCTACATATAAGTATGGAATTGGACTGTAACATATGATACTGGGCTTCCCTGGTGGCTCAGATGATAAAGAATCTGCCTGCAATGCAGTAGGCCTCAGTTCAATCCCTGGGTGGGAAAGATCCCCTGGAGAACGGAATGGCAGCCCACTCCAGTATTCTTGCCTGGGAAATCCTGGACAGAGGAGCCTGGCAGACTATAGTCCATGGGGTTGCAAAAGTGTCAAATATAACTTAGCAACTAAACAGCAACAACATATTCTTCAGATACTTAGAGCGATTGTGTCAGATATATAGAGAGCCATCCGTAATTGAACTATGAAGGGGGCCCAGGTACTCTAGGAAAGAATATTAGTCAAGAAGTAAAAGACGAGCCATTGTAAAGTACTGAAAACTCAATATGCAATGGTCAGAATCGGTCAGAATATTCAAGGAAAAATATACTGAGAAGGAGTAGCCAGAGAGAAAGGTAGAAAACTGGCAGAAATGGTAAACACAGGATGAATTCAGTTCGTGTTCTGGGGCAGATTGTCTGGAAGGGGTTGGGAGAGGCTTGGCCCCGTGCAGCTTTCCTCTAAAGATCTGTCTGTTGGAAGGCTAAAACGTGTCCACACACTCACAGATGCCCCCCAACAGCCACAGGAAAACACCCAGACATGCGCCTATATTCATGTGCACTCGAGCCTTTTCCAAAGCCTAAGTCTTTAGTAGAAGACCCTGAAAAGTGATTTATGGAAAAAGAGTGAAAGTACCCAGATAAATTGGGTTGGCAGGCCAACCAACATATTTTAGTTAGTTCATATGTAAGTATGATCATTTAAAATAAAATGGAAAATAAGATTAGTTTGGTTTGAGGCAAGACAATCCATGTACAGTGCCAATAATAAATGGTGAAATAATTATGGTTAACATTTACTGTGTACTTGTATATGAATGCAACTATAGTAATAGGTAGTTCTACGGTAAAATTTCAATATAAATGTTTTAACAATACTATGATGTAGGGTTTAATGTGATGCTTTATGATGCCTTTCTTAAAAAAACAAGGGTTGTTTATGGAACTTTAGTAATTTATTCAAGATAACTAATAAGTGAAAGCAGATCCAGTTGTATGAGACCTCAAATATCACACTTTTAAACATATGTTTACCATTGTGTGAGCTCAATAGAAATAAAAGGAGATATGATGACATCTCTCCTTTGCAGAAATGGAGCCATAAGATAACCTTGGCAATGCATGTATCTGACTCCAGTCAAGTGAGATGATGGTTCACTTCAACCCTTCAAAACTGGGTGTGTAAAGCAATCAAGTTCAGTTCACTTGCTCAGTCATGTCCGACTCTTTGTGACCCCATAGACTGAATCATGCCAGGCTTCCCTTTCCATCACCAACACCTGGAGCCTGTTCAAACTTATGGCCATCAAGTCGGTGATGCCATCCAACCATCTCATCCTCTGTCATCCTCTTCTCCTCCCGCCTTCAGTCTTTCCCAGCATAGGGGTCTTTTCAAATGAGTCAGCTCTTTGCATCAGGTGGCCAAAGTATTGGAGTTTCAAATTCAACATCAGTCCTTCAAATGAATATTCAGGACTGATTTCCTTTAGGATGGACTGGTTTGATCTCCTTGCATTTCAAGAGACTCTCATGAGTCTTCTCCAACATCACAGTTCCAAAGCATCAGTCCTTTGGTGCTCAACTTTCTTCATAGTCCAACTCTCACATCCATACATGACTATTGGAAAAATCATAACTTTGACTATATGGACCTTTGTTGGCAAAGTAATGTCTCTGATTTTTAATATGCTGTCTAGGTTCGCCATAGCTTTTCTTCCAAGGAGTAAGTATCTTTTAATGTCATGGCTGCAGTCTCCATCTGCAGTGATTTTTAGAGCCCAAGAAAATAGTCTGTCACTATTTCCATTGTTTCCCCCATCTATTTACCATGAAGTGATGGGACCAGATGCCATGATCTTCGTTTTTTGAATGATAAGTTTTAAGCCAGCCTTTTCTCTCTCCTCTTTCACTTTCAAGGCTTCACCTAAGGGGTGAGGATGGAAGGGAGCTTTAAGATGGCAAGGATATATGTGTACATGTAGCGAGTTCACATTGCTATATAGCAATTATGCTCCAATTAAAATAAATAAATAAAAATAAAGCAGTGTCTCTCCCTTGGAATCATCATTTTCTCAGTCATACGCAATGGTTTGCAATGGAAGGAATCAAAACAGTTTGAACACAGTTTATCTATTTCTTTTAACATGGGTGTATATTATCTGACTTACATTATTTGAAAACATGCTCTATGTATCAATATAACATCATCTTGAGTTTCCTCTGTAATATCTTTGTTGTTGCTTTGAATGTGTTTAACGTGTTGCTTAAATGTGTTTCATTTTTTTGTGGCATCAGTCTCCAAAGAAACCACGTAAAAAGTGTTTCTAGTCTGGGTAATAATAATAATAAGATGACCTATTCTAAGATGTAATAATTTATTCCACTCACTGAGAATGGAAAGGACTCTTACATTAAAGGCTATTAGGAAAAGAAGGAGAAGAATGAAGACAGCATTCAAGATGCTCTGGAGAAAACGTTCTGCTCCATTTTAATGTATCAAGATTAGAAAAGAATCAGCAACTGAAAGGTTATTTCCACCAATGAAAAATACTGTCTGCTAGAAGAAAGGCTGGACGTTATATAACTTAATAACAAATTGACTCTAACGGGAACTTTTAATGTAAAAAAGAAAAAAAAAAAGGTTGTTGACTTGTGATTTGTGTCTACACCTTTGGTGATATTTACACAAATTTAGTTTCCTAATCCAGGTAGAAAGAATTTACTTCCTTTCTGTGATCACAATAACAATAAGATTGATCACAGAATTAAACACAAAATTGCACCTAACATTAGATTCAAAGTCTTGTATTAAATAAATATTTTAAATGTACTTATAACACATGTATCATCAAACTGCAAAAAAAATTATTTCCTTAAAAATCAAGCCTGATGGGAAGAAATAACATTAAGCTAATCTTTTAAAAATTATTTTGAATGAGTTCTCCAGATTAAATTGAATTCTTTTAGCTAAAATAGCAATGCTTCTTTTGAGAGTAAGACTTTGAAAATAATTTATTTCTGTTACTACACATAAGAGCAATATTTGAACCTGAGTGGAGTCTTAAAAACACTTTTAATCTTAATTTATGCTAGTTTGAAAATACATAAAAAGGGGAAGAAGCAGTGGAGGAGGGATTAGGGAAGAAATGTGAATGACAGCAAATAATGTTATTTAGTAGTTGAATCTAATTCCTGCATGGCTGGATACAAGATTCAGAAACTATATGGCTTTTATGTTACCTTCTGCAATATTTTCAGTGTTTTCCTTTATAATTGTTAATCCCAATATATTCATCTTGTGTGTCATATTTTATAAAATTCATATTAATTTTGCAAGATGAAGACATTTTGTAACATTGCAGGAAACAGAATTCAGGAAAAAGAAAGAAGAATGAAAATCTGTACATCAGAACAACGCAATTCTATTTTTCATGAACCATAAGCTTTATTGAAATAAACAAACATGAAATGTCACTAGGTGGGAGAAATTCGTCTCTCTAAAATGGCACAAACTACCTCGCACATTGTTCCAGCGGTGGATTCCCCAAGACTTCAGCCTAAGTAGTCCTGTCCACTTAGTATGATTGTGCTCTGCAAATGAACAATATGGATACATTAAAAGTTAAGATCTCGGTTTGTTAGTAACTACTTTAGTAATGACTTTGTTAATTAGTATATTTAAATCAGGTGCAGTTTAAATAATTTCCTTAAGATAATCCCTCCTGAATTAGCTGGCAAAAGAGCATCTTAGAATTTCTAACCTTAGGATCGGTCCCTGAAGCTGTGGTGAATGGCTCAGATGTGTAGGTCTCAGTGTATGGTCCCTCTTCTCGTTATCATGAAGCAAGCATCAACTTAGAAACACTAGTCTTCGTGTACTTAATTCTAATGCAATTTTCAAAGGGAGGCAAGCTATTGTCAAAGTATGAAAATGCCTAATAGAACCACGAAGGATCATAAAGAAGCCTGCATGTTGAAGAATTGATGCTCTAGAAATGTGGTGCTGGGGAAGACTCACGAGAGTCCCTTGGAATGCAAGGAGATGAAACCAATCAATCATAAAGGAAATCGATCCTGAATATTCATTGAAAGGGCTGTTGCTGAAACTCAGGCTCCAATGCTGTGGCCACCTGATGTGAAGAACCAACTCATTGGAAAAGCCCTTGATGCTGGGAAAGATTGAGGGCAGGAAGAGAAGAGGGCGACAGAGGATGAGATGGTTGGATGGCATCACCAACCAATGGCAGTGAGTCTGAGCAAATTCTGGGATATGGTGAAGGAGAGGGAAGCCCGAAATCCTGCAGCCCATGGGGCCACAAAGAGTCAAACGCAACTAACGGACTGAACAGCAACTTTCTAAACATGTTTGTGTCAGTCAGTTCAGTCACTCAGGCGTGTCCGACTCTTTGTGACCCCATGGACTGCAGCACGCCAGGCCTGCCTGTCCATCACCAGCTCCTGGAATTTACTCAACCTCATGTCCATTGAGTTGGTGATGCCATCCAACCATCTCATCCTCTGCTGTCCCCTTCTCCTCTCGCCTTCAATCTTTCCAAGCATCAAGGTATTTTCTGAAGAGTCAGTTCTTCACATCAGGTGGCCAAAGTATTGGAGTTTTAGCCTCAGCATCAGTCCTTCCAATGAATATTCAGGACTGATTTCCTTTAGGATGGACGGGTTGATCTCCTTGCAGGCCAAGGAACTCTCAAGAGTCTTGTCCAACACCATAGTTCAAAAGCATTGATTCATCAGCACTCAGCTTTCTTTATAGTCCAACTCTCACATCCATACATGACTACTGGAAAAACCATAGCCTTGACTAGATGGACCTTTGCTGACAAAGTAATGTCTCTGCTTTTTAATATTCCATCTCTTGCTCCAAAGAGCAAGCATCTTTTAATTTCATGACTGCAGTGACAATCGGCAGTGATTTTGGAGCCTCCCAAAACAAAGTCTATCACTGTTTCTGTTGTTTCCCCATCTATTTGTCATGAAGTGATGAGACTGGATGCCATGATCTCAGTTTTCTGAATGTTGAGTTTTAAGCCAACTTTTTCACTCTCTTCTTTCACTTTTATCAAGAAGCTCTTTAGTTCTTCTTTTCTTTCTTCCATAAGGGTGGTGTCATCTGCATCAGTTCAGTTCAGTCGCGCAGTCGTGTCCGACACTTTGCGACCCCAAAAATCGCAGCACACCAGGCCTCCCTGTCCATCACCAACTCCCGGAGTTCACTCAGACTCACGTCCATTGAGTCTGTGATGCCATCCAGCCATCTCATCCTCCGTCGTCCCTTTCTCCTCCTGCCCCCAATCCCTCCCAGCATCAGGGTCTTTTCCAATGAGTCAACTCTTCGCATAAGGTGGCCAAAGTACTGGAGCTTCAGTTTTAGCATCATTCCTTCCAAAGAAATCCCAGGGTTGATCTCCCTCATAATGGACTGGTTGGATCTCTTTGCAGTCCAAGGGACTCTCAAGAGTCTTCTCCAACACCACAGTTCAAAAGCATCAATTCTTCAGTGCTCAGCCTTCTTCACAGTCCAACTCTCACATCCATACATGACCACAGGAAAAACCATAGCCTTGACTAGACTATGACTAGCCTTTGACTTAGTAGGTAAAGTAATGTCTCTGCTTTTGAATATACTATCTAGGTTGGTCATAACTTTTCTTCCAAGGAGTAAGCGCCTTTTAATTTCATGGCTGCAGTCACCATCTGCAGTGATTTTGGAGCCCAAAAAAACAAAGTCTGACACTGTTTCTACTGTTTCCCCATCTATTTCCCATGAAGTGATGGGGCCAGATGCCATGATCTTCGTTTTCTGAATGTTGAGCTTCAAGCCAACTTTTTCACTCTCCTCTTTCACTTTCAACAAGAGGCTTTTTAGCTCCTCCTCACTTTCTGCCATAAGGGTGGTGTCATCTGCATATCTGAGGTTATTGATATTTCTCCCAGCAATCTTGATTCCAGCTTGTGTTTCTTCCAGTCCAGCGTTTCTCATGATGTACTCTGCATATAAGTTAAATAAGCAGGGTGACAATATACAGCCTTGACGTACTCCTTTTCCTATTTGGAACCAGTCTGTTGTTCCATGTCCAGTTCTAACTGTTGCTTCCTGACCTGCATACAGATTTCTCAAGAGGCAGGTCAGGTGGTCTGGTATTCCCATCTCTTTCAGAATTTTCCACAGTTTACTGTGATCCACACAGTCAAAGGCTTTGGCATAGTCAATAAAGCAGAAATAGATGTTTTTCTGGAACTCTCTTGCTTTTTCCATGATCCAGCGGATGTTGGCAATTTGATCTCTGGTTCCCCTGCCTTTTCTAAAACCAGCTTGAACATCAGGGAGTTCACGGTTCACATATTGCTGAAGTCTGGCTTGGAGAATTTTGAGCATTATTTTACTAGCATGTGAGATGAGTGCAATTGTGCGGTAGTTTGAGCATTCTTTAGCATTGCCTTTATTTGGAATTGGGATGAAAACTGACCTTTTCCAGTCCTGTGGCCACTGCTGAGTTTTCCAGATTTGCTGGCAAATTGAGTGCAGCACTTTCACAGCATCATCTTTCAGGATTTGAAACAGCTCAAAGGGAATTCCATCACCTCCACTAGCTTTGTTCGTAGTGATGCTTCCTAAGGCCCACTTGACTTCACATTCCAAGATGTCATCTGCATATCTGAGGTTATTGATATTTTCCCAGCAATCTTGATTCCAGCTTGTGCTTCTTCCAGCCCAGCATTTTTCATGATGTACTCTGCATATAAGTTAAATAAACAGGGTAACAATATACAGATTTGACGTACTCCTTTTCCTATTTGGAACCAGTTTGTTGTTCCATGTCCAGTTCTAACTGTTGCTTCTTGGCCTGCATATAAATTTCTCAGGAGGCAGGTCAGGGGGTCCAGTATTCCCGTCTCTTTAAGAATTTTCCACAGTTTGTTGTGATCCACACATTCAAAGAAGTTTTGTTTTGTATTATTTATTTCTTACATGTTTGATAGAATTCACCTGTTTCAGCTTGTCCCATGAAGCTACAAAAAAGTACATGTTTATTTAGGAACACTAATTTTTTAGATACAGCTTTGTGAAATACAAACACTCACACATATATTTCTAGGTATAGGGAACTCTCTAAACTATTTAATCTGTTTAAATGTTTTGTCAAAGTGAAGTTTATTAAACCTGTGGCACAATCTAAAATTGAGAGCATGTTCTGTCATTGATAGAACATTTTGATATAATTGTGTATTATTCTCTTCATGAGCTTTTAAGCTGTAATTTGTTTTACATAAATAAGATTGATAATCTTATAAACACACTTTTATGTAAGTAACCCCACTTTTCAAAAGTTTGCTTTACACTTCTTCACTTTTGTGGAAGACCATTTGCATTTGTTTTTGCTAACTGAAAGAAATTAAGAAAGGATTTTCACCTTTAGGAAAAAAGTTGAAAATAACATTCAGGTCTCGTTTTAGAAGTAGTAGAGGCGGCAGGAGATTGAGTACAAAGAGGAACCATAGAACTTCTCCCTGGGAACTGCATTCAGTATTTCAGCATCAAGACCCCAAAGCTTTGAACTGTGTCTACAAGTATCTGAGTTTTACCTTGATACATGATGTGTGTCTGTTAGCAAGATGTGCTGTGAGTTAATTGCTTCTTCCCTTTAAGCCATTTCAGATTATGAGAGGTTTCATAGAAGTGCTCTACTTTTGGATAGAGGTGGAAACCTGTGCTCAATATCCACTTCCAAAAGGGGCCCACCAATACATTGTCTTGACTCAAAAGAAAGATAGAAACGCCAACTATAAAATTAGTCCAGCAGCAGTTGTACAGCAACAGTTTCTTTCCTTTCACTCGTTATTCCTCTTTCCTCTTTTGCTTGTTAAGATGCTTAACATTTGTTTTATCTGTGTTAATGCTATGCTTTAACTTTCTCTGAATTGCAAAAAATGTATAAAAATAATTTGTTGTGTTGAAAATAGCATCAGTTACACATGGCATTATGCCATAAAAACTCAAAAAACCAAAGCCTATTCTCACATTCCATCTCTGCCAAGTTGGTTTCCATTCTGGTAAATGGAGAATGATTGATATGTCACTGCCTAAAATTCTACACCCATTTCTTGTCCTGAGGGTGACAAGATGTCTCTATAGAAAATTTTTTATGAGTAGTAAAATAATGCAGGAATTGGAAGAGAAAAGAACTCTGGTGAGAATGACTTTACTAGATGAGAAATCAAACAAATTGCTGTGGAAGGGAGAATCAAAGTAACAGATGACTCTTAAGATGCAAATGTATCATCCATGCAAAATACCTCAAGGGAAAGCCAATAGCAGCTGGACCTACACAGTGTCAGAAAAGACACTTAAATCAGGAGAGTGTGATAAAAGAATACTTTTACTCACTTATCAAATAATGACAGAATTGAATTTTCAGACATGCACCCTACATGTAGAGATGATATGTGAAAAGGCTCAAAACTTGAGAACACAGGGTCACGGTGCAAAGCCAGAGACAGATTTGAAAACATCATCACCTCACAGAAGGGGGACGAAGGGTGATGCCATGATGATCATAGCATCCTCACGGGAGCCACTTCACCCTGACATGTGAGAACTGGCTGCCTCGGAACCGATTCTTAGGGGTATTTGTTCCCTTAAAATAAATGTAGACTTTTTGAGGGCTTCCCAGGTGACACTGGTGGTAAAGAACTCCCCTGCCGATGTAGGAGACATAAAAGATGGAGGTTGATCCATGCGTGAGGAAGATCCCCTGGAGGAGGGCATGGAAACCCACTCCAGTATTCTTGCCCGGAGAATCCCGTGGACAGAGGAGCCCGGCAGGTTATAGGCCGTAGGCCTCAAAGAGTCGGACATGACTGAGGCAACTTAACACACATGCTCACACTTAACAGAAACAAAATGTTTCATTCCCTTCAAATGAAAAAAAAAAAGACTAGAAAATGAATCTAGGTGGTAAAGCAGAATTTCAAGAGGAATGAGGCATATTTTAAGGTAGGATTTCAAGGTTTGTTTTGCAGAATGGGAGTAGGAAAACAAAGATGTATTGTTAAAACAAAATAATTTTGGATAGAGCCTTATAATTCTTTGTCCCCTCTCCCACCCCGAAATGTCTGTGAACTGTGCCAATTTAAATCCTCTGGTGTTTTTTTGTTCATATATCCTGCTTCTTGAGTCTTAAAATGCCACCCTCTAGTTTTAGCTTCCCTGGACAGTTTCTGAATATTTTAGGTCATGATATTAGCTGGATCTTCTTCTGAGTTCTATCAGGCGGATGCAGTTGTATGGAAGAAAGTCAAGAGAATAATCAATGATGACTCTTTGAAAAGGGTTCTTTCAAATCGATTACTAATTTCAAATATGACTTAACTGATTTTAAAAAAAAAAAGGATATCCATTTATTCTCATTAAAGCTGTACCACATTTGTTGTCTCCAAAGAAACATAAGGAAATTGAATGTTTTCCCCCCAACATTCCAACTTTAAACACTAAAATTTCTGCGTATAATTTATAAAGATAGCATTTTTTAACAATCTCTCAGTTATAAGTTGCTATGTGCATGACTGTCAGTTAAACATAAGATTATTTGTTTTATTGAAGATAATTGAGTCACAAGGTACTATAATTACTGATAATCACTTAAATAATTTTATTCTCTCTGCCTGAAAGCTTTTCCTCTTGCCTGTCAGTTATCCCAGTGACTGTTCCCTCACCTCATTTAGGACTTCTTTGTGAATGTCATTTTATCATTGATGTCTTTCCTGAACTCTCAGCTTAAAATAGCAAACTTACTTATATGATGAAGGGTTTTCTTAATCAGACATCTTGGTTCCCTAGTACATTCTACACTTCACTGAGGAAAGGCTTGCATTAAACACAGTCTTCCTCTTTGAAGTCTTTTTACACATGGGCTTTAATTGTGTTCACCACCTCTGCGGACCTCGCCCCTCATCAGGGATAAGCCCTAACTGGGTGGGAGATGCCAGCTGCTACTCATCAGGAAAACCATGATGCTCTGTTTTCCATGGATGTGAAGTCACAGTTATATGCAGCTTACATGTTTACTGGACTTCCCTGGTAGCTCAGATGGGAAAGAATCTGCCTGCAAAGCAGGAGACATGGGTTCAATCTCTGGGCCAGGAGGATCTCCTGGAGAAGAGAATGGCAACCCTCTCCAGTGTTCTCGCCTGAGGAAATCCATAGACAGAGGAGCCTGGCGGGCTACAGTTCATGGAATCACAAAGAGTCAGATATGACTAAGTGACTGACACTTCACTTTCACTTTTACATGTTTATCAGCATTGATCAAAGTGAAGTTCAAGTGTCCTGTCCACATGATACAAATGGACCTTCAGCCAATATGATACTATGTGGACACATTTTTCCAACCCATCGCCACCATTCCAGTACCTAATGGTATCAATGGGACCTGCTTCTTGAGAAATCTGTATGCAGGTCAGGAAGCAACAGTTAAAACTGGACATGGAACAACAGACTGGTTCCAAATATCAAGGATGTATATTGTCACCCTACTTATTTAACTTATATGAGAGTACATCATGAGAAATGCTGGGCTGGATGAAGCACAAGCTGGAATCAAGATGGCCGGGAGAAATATCATTAACTTCAGAGACACAGATGACACCACTTACACATTTTTCCAACCCATCGCCACCATTCCAGTACCTAATGGTATCAATGGGACCTGCTTCTTGAGAAATCTGTATGCAGGTCAGGAAGCAACAGTTAAAACTGGACATGGAACAACAGACTGGTTCCAAATATCAAGGATGTATATTGTCACCCTACTTATTTAACTTATATGAGAGTACATCATGAGAAATGCTGGGCTGGATGAAGCACAAGCTGGAATCAAGATGGCCGGGAGAAATATCATTAACTTCAGAGACACAGATGACACCACTCTTATCACAGAAAATGAAGAAAAACTAAAGAGCCTCTTAATGAAAGTGAAATAGGGGAGTGAAAATGTTGGCTTAAGGCTCAACATTCAGAAAACTAAGATCATGGCATCTGGTCCCATCACTTTATGGGAAATAGATGGGGAAGCAGTGGAAACAGTGTCAGATTTTATTTTTGGGGGGCTCCAAAATCACTGCAGATGGTCACTGCAGCCATGAAATTAAAAGATTCTTGCTCCTTGGAAGAAAAGCTATGACCAACCTAGACAACATACTAAAAAGCAGAGATATCACTTTGCCAACAAATGTCCATCTAGTCAAAGCTATAATTTTTCCACTACTCATGTATGGATGTGAGAGTTGGAATATAAAGAAAGCTCAATGCTGAAGAATTGATGGTTTTGAACTATGGTGTTGGAGAAGACTCTTGAGAGTCCCTTGGACTGCAAAAGATCCAACCAGTCCATCCTAAAGGAAATCAGTCCTGAGTGTTCATTGAAAGGCCTGATGCTGAAGCTGAAACTCCAATACTTTGGCCACCTGATGTGAAGAGCTGACTCATTGGGAAAGACCCTGATGCTGGGAAAGATAGAAGGCGAGAGGAGAAGGGGACAACAGAGGATGAGATGGTTGGATGGCATCAGCGACTCAATGAACATGAGTTTGGGTAAACTCCAGGAGTTGGTGATGGATGGGGAGGCCTGGTGTGCTGCAGTCGATGGGGTTTCATAGAGTTGGATGCGACTGAGCAACTGAACTGAATAGTGTGAATGGAAGAAGTAATTCAAGTGTGTGTGTATATATATATATATATATTTTTTTTTTTTCAAATAGAGGGGGAAACTATACTCAATATATGTTTGCAATACCTGTACTCAATTTCTCCTCAAGATGAGACATAATCTCATGGTTTTTTGTTTTTTTTTTTCTTACCAGCATTGATTCACTTGGGCTTCCCTGGTAGGTCAGCAGTAAACAGTCGGCCTGTGATGCAGGAGGTGTGGGTTCAAGCCCCAAGTTGGGACAATGCCCTGGAGGAACACATAGGAACCCACACTAATATTCTTGCAGGAAAATCTCATGGACAGAGGAGCCCAGCAGGCTACAGTCCATGTGATCGCAAAGAATGGGACACAACTGAAGCGACTGAGCACACACACATTGATTCACTTGCTGCTTTTCTTTTTTTTTTTTTTTAATGAAGATCTCCTTCTCAACAGCAGCATTTGAAGAGGCAAAAATGATTCTTGCTGCCAAAACTGACAGGGAAGCATCCTGCATGAGATGAATTTTGAACATCATTTTGAAAGGAGTGTGTATTAGAGAACTTTAATACTAATCTTCAAATGTTGCCATATTTCACCCTGAGTTTGCCAAGTAGACAATTACACACATTGACCAATGTCTGGAATATTACTCAAATAGACATAAACTTGCCTTCAGAGTCCAGTGATCAAAACTGTATCAAAATCCAGTTCAGTTCAGTCGTGTCCGACTATTTGTGACCCCATGGACTGCAGTATGCCAGGCCTCCCTGTCCATCACAAACTCCCGGAGTTTATTCAAATTCATGACCATTGAGCTGGTGATGCCATCCAACCATCTCATCCTCTGTTGTCCCCTTTTCCTCCCACCTTCACTCTTTCCCAGCATCAGTGTCTTTTCAAATGAATCAGCTCTTTGCATCAGGTGGCCAAAATATTGGAGTTTCAGCTTCAGCATCAGTCCTTTCAATGAATATTCAGAACTGATTTCCTTTAGGATGGACTGGTTGGATCTCCTTGCAGTCTAAGGGACTCTCAAGAGTCTTCTCCAACAGCACAGTTCAAAACCATCAATTCTTTGGCACTCAGCTTTGTTCACAGTCCAACTCTCACATCCATACACGACCACTGGAAAAACCATAGCCTTGACTAAACAGACCTTTGTTGGTAAAGTAATATCTCTGCTTTTTAATATGCTGTCTAGGTTGGTCATAGCTTTTCTTTCCAGGAGCAAGCGTCTTTTAATTTCATGGCTACAGTCACCATCTGCATTGATTTTGAAGGCCCCCAAAAATAAAGTCTGTCACTGTTTCCATTGTTTCCGCATCTATTTGCCATGAAGTGATGGGACTGGATGCCAAGATAAAATCTCAAGTGTTTGCCTATTTAATTTTGTTTTGTGATTGGTCTCTTCATATTTCCAGAAGATCTCACCTTCCACAGATAAACCACAAAGTCTTTAAAAAGAAACAGTTTGATGTCTGCTTTTGTGTGGGTTCTTTACCGCTAGTGCCACCTGGGAAAACCATGTCTCCCATATAAAAGGAACACAATTAAAATATTAAGCTATTTTACCTATACTGTATTTAAAACCACCTGTAAGCCTCTATGAAGTTCACATTGCCAGGTACCTGTGTCTCTACACTTTTGTAGGTTGGCATCTCTGTAAAATATTATTTGAGTTATTGTATTCTCACTTGCATTATTTCTGTATGAAGTTCATAAAATTAAGCAACTCTGAGCTTCTTGAATGTATAAACTTCAAAATACTTTTGAGCCACTGGGAAGTGATTTATCAAAAGAAAGGCACCTTGTAAAGTAATATAAAAGATAAAAATAATTGTAAAAGTCTACAAATTTAAAATATTCTAAATGTATAGTGGTTCTCAGGCAAAAAAAAAAAAAAACAAGCCGGGATGGACTTGGAGGGTATGGTGCTAAGTGAAATAAGTCAAAGAAAGACAAATACTTTATATCATTCATTTGTGGAATCTGAAAGAATACAACAAACTAGTGAATATAATAAAAAGGAGCAGAGGAGCAGACTCAGAGATTTAGAGAACTAGTGATTACCAGAGAGGAGAGGGAGGGAGGAAGGAGCAGTATATGGATGAGGGATTAAGAAGTACAAATTACTGTATAAAAAGTTTAAAAAGCTACAAGGATATACTGTGCAACACAGGAAACAAAGCCAATTTTTTCAATAACTATAAATAAAATATAAGCCTTAAAAATTATAAATCACTATGTTGTACACCTGAAACTTCATAATGTTTTATATTAACTATACCTTAATTAGAACTAAATGAACAAATAAGTAAAATTTAAAAAGTGGAATCACGGGACTTCCCTGATGCTTCAGTGGCTAAGATTCTCTGCTTGCAATGCAGGGGACCCAGGTTTAATACCTGGTCAGAGAACTAGATCCCACATGCCACAAATAAGACCCAGTGCAGCCAAATAAATAAATATTTTTTTTTTTCCAAAAGAGCAGAAGCAGAAATATCTCTTTTTAAAAAAAAATAAACATGGGGCATGTGACAATAATATTGAGAGACAATTTAAGAAAAAAAAAGGTTTAATAAGAAAACAGATTTAAGCAAAAAGACTAATTACAGAAAGTTTAATGAATTTCACAATGTATTTTAGCTTCAGTCCTCTGTGAGATTTCTCCATCCCTCTAAAGAATAACATCCATTTCTGACTACCGTGATGTAGAATTTTCAATGGGAAAACAGAATTCCTAACACAGAACACTATAAAGATTAAAGACCTTATTAATGTAGATATCTATGTTTATATCATATTGTATACAATAACAAAGAATATATTTAGACTAATTACATTTATTTTCCTAGAATTGTTTTCTTTTTTTTTAATTTGGAATTTTAAATTAATACCTAAAACAAAGGAAAGAATTCAGAATCATACAGGCAAAACTGAGGCATTGGCACCCAGACAGATACTGTTTCCAATCATCCCTCAAATGCTACTGCTGCTGCTGCTTAGACACTCAGTCATGTCCAACTCCCTGTGATCCCACGGACTGTAGCCCACCAGGCTCCTCTGTCTGTGTGTATTCTCCAGGCCATTGCCATTTCCTTCTCCAAGAGATCTTCCTGACCATCCCCCAAATGCTGGCTGGTCCCAAATTATTTTGGCTTCCCGGTGGCTCAACAGTAAAGAATCCAACTGCACTGCAGGAGACCCGGGTTCTATCCCTGGATCGGGAAGATGCCCTGGAGAAGGAAACGGCAACTCACTCCAGTATTCTGGCCTGGAGCATCCCATGGACAGAGGAGCTTGTCCTCTGGCGCCTATAGACTGGCAGGTTCAGTCCATAGGGTCTCAAAGAGTGGGATAATACTGAACGACTAACACTACACTTCACTGCCCAAATTATTTAACAAATTTCTCGACTTCTCTGTCGTAAGGCAAAACCAAAACTGCTGTAGTATCAATTAAATAGCAAAAAATTGGAAAGAGGAGAACGAAATTCTGACCCGACAAGGATGTCCTTATATGATAATAGAGTAGAATCTTCAGCCTGGATGGGGCCTCTCTAGCACCTACTACTACTACTAAGTCGCTTCAGTCGTGTCCAACTCTGTGCGACCCCAGAGACGGCAGCCCACCAGGCTCCTCCGTCCCTGGGATTCTCCAGGCAAGAACACTGGAGTGGGTTGCCATTTCCTTCTCCAATGCATGAAAGTGAAAAGTGAAAGTGAAGTCGCTCAGTCATGTCCGACTCTGTGCGACCCCATGGACTGCAGCTACCAGGCTCCTCCGTCCATGGGATTTTCCAGGCAAGAGTACTGGAGTAGGGTGCCATTGCCTTCTCCATGGGAGGTTCGAAATTCTGGAAGGTGATGGTATAGATCCGCCTTGTCCCCTTAATGTTGGACGGGCCTCCAAGAGAGACACTGAGAGAGCAGGGAGTCCTGTCTACTTACCAGCATGTTAACACTGGATTTATATTTGACACTACCATTTGCTCACTTAAAGTAAATTAGCTAAAAGCAGGTCCAGTTGACCATTTCCTTCTGTTTCTAAAATTGGATGAGCCTATCTCACTTTCCGACTTCTGTACCAAAGTGGTGGCAACGATTCTTTCCTGGGAGCGCAAAAGTGAAAGTTAAATGAGATACTCTATGTCAGAGTTGTGTGCAGTGCTTACATATCACCCATGAAAAATGAAAGTGAATATGTATCTCTGCTGGTAAAGAATCTGCCTGCAACGCAGGAAACCCTGGTTCAATTTCTGAGTCAGGAAGATCTGCTGGAGAAGGGATAGACTACCCACTTCCATATTCTTGGGCTTCCCTGGAGGCTCAGCTGGTACAGAATCCATCTGCAATGCAGGAGACCTGTGTTTGATCCCTGAGTTAGGAAGATCTCCTAGAGAAAATTTCTTTTGGAACTACGACCTACTCCAGTATTCTGGCCTGGAGAATTCCATGGGCTGTATAGTCCATGGGGTTGCAAAGAGTTAGACACTGGAGAAGGCAATGGCACCCCACTCCAGGACTCTTGCCTGGAGAATCCCATGGATGGAGGAGCCTGGTAGGCTGCAGTCCATGGGATCATTAGGAATCAGACACGACTGAGCAACTTCACTTTCACTTTTCACTTTCATGCATTGGAGAAGGCAATGGCAACCCACTCCAGTGTTCTTGCCTGGAGAATCCCAGGGACGGGGGAGCCTGGTGGGCTGCCATCTCTGGGGTCACACAGAGTCGGACACGACTGAAGTGACTTAGCAGCAGCAGCAGCAGAGCCATTTTCCCTTTCACTTTCACTGTTACCAGAAACAATTCAACAAACTACCACAATGAGATTGTTTTTATGTATCAAAAATGACTAAGTAAGGGAATGTGGATAACCTTGTTTGTATTTGTTAATGATAACATTTGTAATAACTTTCCTAGTCTTCCAATAATACTTTTAAGAGAAGCAAACGACTATGCATTTGTTTTCAAAGACATTTAATTTTCTCTTAGAAGTTAAGTAGGGGATATGAAAGTGATTATGCTCCATAGTTCCAAAACACACAATTGAATTGAATTAATTTAATCTGAATGAATGTGAAATTTAATTCAGTTATAATTATTGGGAATTATTCTTTGCAAAACACTCTGGTTGGCATGGTGGCAAACTTAAAAATGAAAAAGATTTAGCTTCTACCTTGAAGGGGTGGTCATTTTAGCAATGAAAATGCCCTATAAAAAAGCAAAGTGGACATGCTCTGTTATTTTGAGGTGAGGTTATACAGCTACAACTTAACTTCTATTGAACTCTTGCCTCTTAATAGTTTTTGAGAACATTTGCCAAAATCCTAGGGTTAAAAATTAATGTAGTAGTAGCAGTAGTGTTAGTCACTGAGTCGTGTCTGACTCTTGGCGACCCCGTGGACTGTAGCCCACCAGGCTCCTCTGTCCATGGGATTCTCCAGGCAAGAATTCTGGAGTGGGTAGCCACTCCTTTCTCCAGGGGATCTTCTAAACCAAGGGATCAAATCTGCATTACTTGCATTTTCTACATTGGCAGACTGATTCTTTACCACTAGCGCTACCTGGGGAGCCCAGAAATTAATATAAATGAATATCAACTCAATGTCAAGGAGGAAGATAGTCCATCTCCTCCCATCCTATTTGGAGAGACATCTAATACCGTATTCTTGATAGCTCTCTCTTCCCTGAGCTCTGCAAGGGTTTAGATTTGAAATTACACTCCACGGTTGTGCTTCAGTAGATTTAAAATTGCTACTTTCATATGTTATGATTTCACATGGTCAGTCCTCCATGGGAAATTAATTTATCTCCATTACCTTCAAAGTGAACTTTAAAGTACTTCTAATATCAAATCCAGTGTAAAGCTACAACTTTTCCCATTATTTTAAAGAATTGTACCCTCTTACCTTTCTTTTTCAGACATTGTCAGTTTAAATGACCTCAGAACTATGGTCATAAAAACACTGCTGTCAAAAGAAAAAGAATTTTACTTTCTTTACTTACCAAAATTTGAATCATTTGAACCACTTTGCAGTAGTATCTATCAATTCTCACTTGATTTTTGAGGTTACTCTACAAAGTGAATTCACCTGATTCAAACTGTTTAAAACTTTTTGGATTGGAGCTAGTATAGACTCAGAAGTTAATAAATACTAAAATTTTTTAATTTTTTTCTACCTTATTGTCACAACTATTAAACATGTTCTTTCAGAAACTGAATTTGGGGTTTCTCATTTCCAGAAATAGACAAAGTTACTATTAATTGCCTTGAAAATCCTTGATTTTGTCAATGTGTCAATATCTGAAAGCAAAATTTCCACAAACTTGAATAAATACATACATTTCATAAGAAATAATCATAAAAATGACTTCTTATTTATATGTTAATTACAAATAACTACAAATAAGTATAATAATATGTAAACTTATATAAGATTAACTTTTATCTCTTCTGCATATATCAAGTTGTTTTGTTATCAGGAGTATAAATGAGGTAAGACATTTCAAGTAGCGTCTTCATTTCATCATTTAGCAAACTGTAGTACAAAAGGTTTAAGTAGTTCACACAAAGTCATGGTTTTCTTCAAAGGTGGATACAGAGATCGGATTTTCACTTTGCATATTGCCGTCTGTAATTAGGCGCTCAGAGAAGGCAATGGCAGCCCACTCCAGTACTCTTGCCTGGAAAATTCCATGCACGGAGGAGCCTGGTAGGCTGCAGTCCATGGGATCTCGAAGAGTCGGACACAACTGAGTGGCTTCACTTTCACTTTTCACTTTCATGCATTGGAGAAGGCAATGGCAACCCACTCCAGTGTTCTTGCCTGCAAATCCCAGGGACGGGGGAGCCTGGTGGGCTGCCGTCTGTGGGGTCGCACAGGGTCAGACACGACTGAAGTGACTTAGCAGCAGCAGCAGCAGCAATTAGGCTCTGCATCAAGATGTACTTTTGTTGAAAAGTCTGGGCCTGGCGCCCTTTCCAGCGGACCATGGCGATTCACAACGGTGGTAACCGCTCTGTCATCTGAAAAATCCTTCACTGTAGGATGGATTATATCAGGAAACCAAGCCAGACCATACTGTCTAAATTCTTTCCCTAACTGATGTCTTTAATAGAAAGTTCCTGAAATATTTACACACAATTAGGATTAACTGGATACCTGTTATAACTTGCAAGATTGAATTAGAGCATCATATCCTAAAATTCACCATCATAACAAAAAGGTAGGCTGAGATCCAGAGAACAGTTTGCTCTTGGGCTATATAGATGATTTTTTATACAAATGCTATTTATTTTATTTCATTGTAACAATTTTCAAAAATATGTCACCCTAAAAACAACAACAAACTATAAAATTTAATGACAGGATTCTATATGAGTCTATGGAGACTAATCTGTCAGCTGTTAATTTGCAAGTAGATATTGAAATCAAGGTGTAAAGCTGCTGATGACTGTCAGTGTTAATGGTGGTAATATTCTTTGTTGAAACAAGAGATATAAGACCAGCTTTTGCAGATATGTGCAAATATTACCCCAGTTTCCCATCCCATCCTTTCCTCCCATGTACATCAAATATTACTATGGTTACACCGTTGCCAGTCCAATTTTATTTTCTCCCATGACTCATATTTAATGTTGTACAGAAAGATGCATAGTAGTAGGCATTTGGTGATACATAGTACACAGTCCTCCTGGTTTCAGAGCCCCCATGGATATCAAGATCCTCAGATGTTCAAGCCTTATATAAAAGGACCTAGTATCCTCTGCAGTTGTGGGTACCACATCCCTCTATTCAACCAACCACAGATGGAACCCACTGGTTGAAACTGTGAATGCAGAACCTGCCTTCATTGGTCCCTCAGAAAATCAGTTCAGTAAGCTGGGATGAGAAGCCAATGGAAGCGAAGGTGGTTCACAAAAACAGTATCCCACACTTTTTTTTTTTTTTAATCTTGTGTGTTGGTTATATTGGGCTTAGAAGCACTACAGGTCTCAAGAGAATAAGCTGCCAACTGGTGCCTTTGGAATCATTGGGCATAAAATACCATTTAGGGTAATTTTAAAGGAACGATTTATTTAGAAGGAAAGGAAAACCCAGGTTATGAGGATTCAGAGTAGCAGGGAAAACAGTTTTAAATGATGGGAGAAAACTGATGGGGAGAGAACGAGGTGTTAGAACCCAGGATACAAGTATTGGGATGGAAATCTCACATCCAAAGGAGTAGGGACTAAATAAACCACAACTTCTGTGGAGTGGGCCAGGGAGCATTAGGCTAAGTTAGATAATTGTGTATTTACTGAAAACAAAACAAACAAACAAAAAACCATAGTTTTAAACAAGAATTAGCTGGAGTTCAGGAATATAGCTGATTATTGATTCCAGGTGGCTCTGGTGGTAAAGAACCCGCCTGCCAATGAGAAGACATAAGAGATGTCAGTTTGAACCCTGGGTCAGAAAGATCTCCTGGAGGAGGGCATGACCATTCACTCCAGCATTCTTGCCTGGAGAATCCCAGAGACAGAGGAACCTGGCAGGCTACAGTCCATAGGGTCACAAAGGATTCGACTGAAACGACTTAGCACATGTGCAGTGATTCGTTTGAGAAGCTTGAGACAACACAGCAGAATCAAGTAAAGTATTTAAAAAATAATAATTTATCTAAAAGTATAAGATAAAGGAATAAAGTGACTAGAGAGTGAGGACAGAAAGCTTGAAGAAAACACCCCCCGATGCTTCTAATCTGTGAGTGTGTAACCAAGTCATAGGAAATCATCTATGTGTCATTCATCGAAACGACACACTTCTTCACTCGGACACTGTTTATTAAAACATCCTGTTTAATAATGGAGTAGGAAAAGGCAACCCACTCCATATTCTTGCCTGGAAATTTTCCTGGACAGAGGAGCCCAGCGGGCTACAGTCCATGGGATCCTAAAGAGTCAGACACAGCTGAGCGACTCAGTACAGTAACATTGCTATGCAATGTGCAAGGCAGGCGGAGACACAAGGTACCACGAAAGGGTTGTTACAAAGTAGACTCACTACCCCAAAAAAAGAAAATGACTGCCAATAAATGATGAAAGGAGAAGGAGAAAGGGGAGAAAGGAAGGAGAGGAAGGAGAGTAGGAAACAGAAAGGTAGAAAAAACAGCCCTCCTAGTCTTCTACGGCAGCTTCCAGCTGGGCTCACCTCCAAGGGCAACCAGGCCACTGAGGACTTTGCCCCAAGCCTCACATCTCTCACCCTGAAACTGGAAACCAGCCAGAGGTGACACGTAGGGTCTTCTCAGGTCATCTCAGGGCCTAGGTTCTGCTCTGGGCAGGTGTGTGGCCTCCTCCATTGCTCGGTTGCAGATGTCTTAAGACCTTCGTTTCTCAAAGAGGCTCCCTCCCAGTTTTTCCTCCCAGTTATTGATCTATTGCTGCTGTTTAGTAGCTCAGTGGTGTCTCTTTGCGACCCTCTGGACTGTAGTTCACAGGCTCCTCTGTCCATGGGACTCCCCAGGCAAGTGCACTGGAGTGGGTTGCCATTTCCTTCTCCAGGGCCTCTTCTGCACTGGCACAGTTGGGAAAGAATCTGAAGGGGATCTTCTAGATCGAGGGATCGAACTTGCTCAATGCAGGAGACACAAGAGATGTTGGACTCAATCCCTGGGATGGGAAGATCCCCTGTAGAAAGACACGGCAACTCACCCCGGTATTCTTGATTGGAGAATCCCATGGACAGAGGAGCCTGGTGATCTACAGTCCGTGGGGTGGCAAACAGGCGGATACAACTGAGCACGCACACCCACATCGGTGATTGTAGATCTGCGGTTGCCATTGCCTCTGTCGCTGCTATCGTCGGTTAGTTGCTAAGTCATGCCCAACTCTTCTGCAACTCCGTGGACTGTAACCTCCAGGCTCCTTTGTCAGGTGGGTTCTTTACCACGGAGCCAGCATCGACTCAGCCTTATATGTTTGACGCTGTTTTAGGGTATGTAGTTCATGATAACTAAATACTTTGAGATATTGGAGGAATATTTATGGAACGACTGTTACCAGGAAATTTTTGGTAGAAAAACTATATTTTGAAAGTTGCATTTTAATTCATTTCCTCTTGAAAATGTTAGTTATTTATTTCACCTCTAAATTCTTAGCTTCAAAATGTAAAACATGCTGATGTCCCGTATTTAATGTGTGAATGAATTTCAATTTTTCATTGCAGCTTCATATCAGCCATTTTCAATATTACCTTCTCTTCCTTCTTAGCGGTAAATAGCAGAAACTTTTATGATGGCATAATTTGAAATATCCATTAATCCTATTATCAAACATGGTAAAAAAGCTTCTTCCATAGTTTGGCAAAATAATGTAAAGAAGTATCGTGGTTGCCTTTGAGTTGTGTGATGCATGAAAATCTGAGAATTAAGGAATGCATTCTGAACAAGGTCATCTTAGTAGTAATGACTATTTATTTATCAAAAATGGAGGAAAAAGCCTCTGTAACTCATTCACACCTTAAGTAAACTTTCAATAAAGATCTAGTTCATAGAAAACGTTTCAAAATAAGCTTAAAAGCAATTTTCCATATGAATCATCTCAGTGCTTTACTTATCCATCTTATCATTTTAAATTTTTATTGCTACATCTCTGTTTTACATAAGTACAGTAATACCTGGTTTTAAGCAGCAACATCAAGTATGTATTTGGTCCTTCACATCTTTCATACATAACTTTTACAGCCTTCTTTCAATCACATCTCATTCAGAATTATATTCCAAATATCAGCACTCTAAAATAAACATCAAATTGAGTCCTTTTACTAATTCAAGAAATTATGAAAGCCTATTTAAATTCCTTTATTG
The DNA here is from genome assembly GCA_006408695.1 of Aepyceros melampus. NCBI lineage: Eukaryota > Metazoa > Chordata > Mammalia > Artiodactyla > Bovidae > Aepyceros > Aepyceros melampus. The sequence goes on along the minus strand of SJXQ01000343.1, from coordinate 53,085 downwards.
GAGCTTTTCCAAAAATGTGCCATAAAAAATATGACCATTAAAAGTAATGGTAATTTAAATGCTGCTCCACAGGAAATGCATACAGTATTGATATCAATAGCATAATATCAAAACATTTCATTATGCATAGCTATATGTGTAAAAACTGGCCCATCATAAATGTCAACAAATGCTTCTGAAAGAATGAATCAATAAATGAATAAGTAACTCAGTAAGTAAAGGAAATATATATTATAATCTCATCAAATTACTTTTATAAATCTATTATTTGATGTATCCTTCCTTTTTCCCAAAGATTAGTTTAATAACATTTTATAGATTGTAAATTCTTTCACATTGATCAGCTTATTAGATACTGCAAAACTAAGAGCAATTTTACCATGTATATTATACATGCTTTACATCTCCAATCATCAATTATATATATGTATATAACTGATACTTTGAGAAGTAAAACTAACTCCTCCAAGTAAAATATGAAATATATAAGAAAACAGGTTTCTTCTCTGTTTGATTCCAGATAAAAGAAACAAGCTATTTATGAAGCAGCACTGCAGGCGGATTCTTTACCAGCTGAGCCACAAGGGAAGCCCCAAAATACTGGCGTGGGTAGCCTATCCCTTCTCCAGCAGATCTTCCCAACCCAGGAATCAAACCGGTGTCTCTGGCATTGCAGGTGGATTCTTTACCAACTGAGCTGCTAGGGAAACATGGAGCAGCTATTATGTGCTAATGTTTCAGCTACCTTTAATGTCTCCTTTTAATGTAAAACTTGTAACAATCTAAGACAGGAATTACTATCCTCATTTTTATCATTTTATGAGCCTGTATATGTTAAGGGGATGTCCCAGGGTCATTGAGTTAGTGAGTGAGATCTAAACGTCTTCCACTTGATTAAGATGGACAACTCAGTCTTAGAGAATAAGCCCATATTCTTTCCCCTTCAACAAGATATTAATAGATGTCACACATGAGCAGGTGGCACAAATTGAAGCAATCCCTGTGTTAGGGATGAAAGAAATAAATGAGGATACAACAAGTCAAAGTTCAATTTAACTTGCATAGATTGAGTTGATAAATGGTTGGCTTACCTGGTCTTCTATTCTGGATTTAATATACATTGCAAAATGTGATATCATTGAAGCTTACTAGGACCAAAACTAAAGAAATCAAATAGGGAGATACCATTTAAATGTACAAATTAACCTCTTAGTGTACAATGAAGTATGTAAAACAGAAGAAGAAGAGAGCGAAAAAAGAAATGTTCTGCCAAGTGTTTGTCAAGCAAATGGAAGAATCCACTGCTGTATGAACAATCAGTTGTCCAGAATTTTGCCTCTAAAATTGCTTTCTTGAATTGCTTTTAGCTTTAGACTCTATTATGCTGCTGTGTTTAACAAGGAGTTCATTCATTCACTCATAGCATTATATATATGCTTAGTATTTGTTCTGGAAAGAACCACAGACACCACCCAGAATTGGGCTGTGCTTTTACCCTGGAGCAAGATGGTCCTCTGTCATCTCTGAAGGGCAGTACCAACTCTGCTTGAACAACTGGAGTCAGCTCTATCACTAAATACCTAATTTTGATTTATACTGAACTGAACTCATTTTTATATAATTTCTACCCTTTGTCTATTGATTTTACATGTTAAAGAAATTCCACAGTCTTTGAATCAACACTTGGATTATTTAAAGATGGCTATGTAAACCTTATCTTTTTCATTTTATTCTCTGTGTACATCTAACCATGTTCCCTTGCTTCCAATATTCACTCATGGTTCCAGGTCTCCTCCTCCAAATTTACTCCAAGAAGTTGTAACATGAACACACATCTCCACTAAAATTTCACGGAGAAAACTAAGGGAAAAAGGAAAGAGTCTCTGAACACAAGATTTTGAGAATCTTCAACGTGTGTCCCTCAGATGTACTTTTCCTCACTATCTTATTAAATTAGTAATCCTCAGGCACACTCTACCACCTTCAATTCTTCAAATAACTTGACTTCCTGTCCAATTAGTACTGATCACTATAGCAAATAATCTTGTGTTTTCCTTCACTTACTTCTGGGTTTTCTCCCTGCCCCCCTTTGAAATGGTAAGTCCATACAGAATGCTCTGACTTCTTTCTTTCTTTTCTTTTTTGGCTTCTGAGTATTGGGAACTAATACATCTTCTTGAAACATAGTCGGCATTAAACACAGTAACTAATGTATCAATCTAGTGGAGTATAAGATATGATCACACACTACCATAATATAAGAGTTTGCATGTTAGGTGTTGCCAAGCAAACATAAAGTTGGGGTTAGAGCAAGGAAGGACTGGTTTGAGTCACACTGCCATTGCTGAAAGCAGGGCCAGCCTCTATGCAGATGCTCTTAGTCTGCACCCAAGGGCAGCCTCCTGCAGCACAGGAAATAGGGTGGAGTTTGCTGCTGAAAATGGGGTGAAATAGTGAAGTGTAGCTTTGGGGGAAAAAAATAATAAAATAATCAAGATAGGTCTCACTGAGAGCTGAGCAAGCTTAGTTGAACTTGAATAGCATGGTCTGAGAGTGAGTGCTCTTTCATTCATTTATACCACATTCATCAAACATTTCCTTTATTAACTGGCTTGACCAATCCTTTGTTTCTATTTCAAAGGTTTAAATCCATACATAAAGGGTCCATCTCATTTGCTAGGCAGCCACTCAAAGACTAAGGGTATTAGACTTTCTGCATGTGTATATAGCAGATGCCGTTATCATTTCTTTGAAAAAGGTTCGGAAGCAATGAATGATTCCTAAGTAACGCTATACACTGTACTTTTATAAGCACATAAAATTTTAGTGAGTTTATTCTCTAAAATACTTTAGAGACTCTAAAGAAGAAACTCTTGTTATGATAATTTAGCTTTCCAGTTCTTTCTTTGAACATAAATGTATCTGTTTGAAAGCTCCCATAAAACAAATTTATCAGTATTCCATTATGTAACGTACATTTACTATTTTATAACACTTCAGTAAAGGAGGTTCGCTCCCTCCCTCTCTTTCTCTCTCTCTCTCTCTGTGTCAGAGTTACATGCTTTAGGAAATGGGAAGAAAAAAAATTCTGTATATATCATTTGATATGTCTGATAACAATGGGAATTTGGAAAACATCTTGGTAGAAGAAATTGACAAAATGGTGAATAAAATCTGGAGAGAAGAAATGGTGAGGCAGGAAAGTTAAAGAGTATTCAGAGTAATCAAAGGAAAGAAAGTGAAGGTCACTCCCTGGGCAGAGAGAACGCTGGGGTGCGGATGCTAAGTAAAGAGGTGCGTGTTCTCTCTGAGCCGTTATTCGGACGCTGTGTCTTTCCGTGGCACGTGACTGACTAGCAATTAAAGGTTGTGTAGGGTTTTCTGCTGCTCGTTACTCAGAGCTTGATTTTGGAGACCTCGGGCTGCTCCGAAAGGGATGCGTGGGGCTGTGTCTCCTCTTGCGCTGGTCCACACAGCTTCCCAGTGCACTGGCGCCCTGGTTCCTGGTTTACGAGAGCAAGGCTGCAATGGTCCTTGCCCGGCCCTCTGCCTGGAATGTTCCCTGCCAGAGAGACACCTGGCTAATGGACTGCCTTCCCCATAAAGACAGACTGAGAGGAGGAAGAGGAGAGAAAGGGTGGAAAGTTTACATAAGAAAGGGGAAACGCCCATGTAGCATCGCCTCTATGGGCAGGGGCCCCTTCTGCCAGCCCAGCCAAGCAGCATTCAGAAAGCCTCCCAGGATGGTCCGGGGGAGTCAGCACCCGGAAGCCCCCATCTCCCGTCGGCTAAGCCCCACTGCTGTGATGGAGGAACTGCACCGAAGTGGAAGGACTCGCAACTAGCACTCAACATGGGATGCTGTTAGCCAAGGTGAATCTGTCCTTGTGGAAAGGTGTCCACTGCAGTTACAGCAAAAGGCAGAAGCATGTCAAAGGCCACCAGCAGCCCCTCTTGTCCTCCTGTACTAAGTTTTTTCTCATACAAGACCACCCTTGTTAAAATCCCCATGCCCCTGACTCCTTGCTCTGGGAGACTTTCCCCAGGCTGTTTCCCTCCATAGCATTTATCCCTATTTGATGTTTACCAGTGACATATCAGAGGGGCTTTCCAGATGGCTCAGGGGTGAAGAATCCGCCTGCCAATGCAAGAGGGTTGATCGCTGGGTCAAGAATATCCCCTGGAGGAGAAAATGGCAACCCACTCCAGTAATCTTGCCTGCAAAATTCTGTGGACAGAGGATCCCGGCAGGCTATAGTTCATGGGATCTTAAAGAGTCAGACACGATTGAAAGACAGAGCACACACACACCCACACTAATGACATGTCAGATTTGAGAATTTGGGAGATAGGTGGTCCTGCATGAGACCTCCCCATCAAAGGGGTGCAACTGCAGAGAATGAAAGACATACAAACCCACAAAAGCTGCCTGCTCTTCATTTTCACCAAGCATCAGCTATTCCAAACAATGTCATTGATAAACACACCTTTTCTCTAGAGCACTGACCACCCTTGCAGCTTGGTCTCCCTTGATAGTTTTCCTTATTTAATTAAATTCTGCCTCTCTCACTAAAATGTGATTTCTATGAAGACAGACCTACTTTTCTTCACTGATACAATCTTGGTGCTTAAACTGTGCCTGACTTACATTATGACCAAGGACATTGTCCTCGAAACTTCTAGGTTCATATGGCTGGTCTAAGAGTGAAATTGACATGAGATGGATTAACAGGAAAGAAAAAAATCAAACACATGTACTTGGAAGAGAGACAGGAAGACTAAAAAGGTCTCTAAGATAGCCAGAACTCCTCACCTTAAGTAGCATCTTCAGCTGAGGACCAAAAGGGTATTGAGGGAGTGATTTGAGACGTCAAGGGGAGGAAGGCAATTCTCCTGAAGATGAAAAGGCAAATATCCTGAATACAAGGTGTTTGTAGTGGCTCAGACGGTAAAGAGTCTCTCTACAATGTGGGAGACCCAGGTTTGATCCCTGGGTCAGGAAGATCCCCTGGAGAAGGAAATGGCAATCCACTCCAGTACTATTGCCTGGAAAATCCCATGGACAGAGGAGTCTGGTAGGCTACAGTCCATGGGGTCACAAAGAATCAGACACGACTGAGTGACTCCACTTTCTTTCTAAAATTAAATCAGTTAAATAATCCCTAGGTGCCAAAAGCATATAAAACAATTTAGTTTCTTTCTTGCATTGGTGGCCAAGTCAAACTAAATGATTTTTTTTAATGGTAATTCAACTATATATATCTGGGAGATCAGTCCCAAGAACCATAATGAATGCAAAGAAATGTGAAGCTCTTTTATTATTGATATTCTATCTTGCCATTGCGAGATGGTATACAGAAAGGTAAATAGATAATAGAGCAAATAATTCTGTAGTTAAGATTTTCAGTGGGAGAAAATCAAAATCAAACTCACATTAAGTATAAATTCTATGATTTTAACTACATTAGAAATATTATTGTACAAATATTACACATATTTGTTTAAAATATTTCCTGTTTCTGTCTAGGAAACCTAGAATGACTAGGCTAAATGACTAACCCAAAATCAATAACAATCTTGGTTTTCAGTAGGAAATATTGACAAATATATGTGATCTTCAGCAAATGGAGCTATGTTTAACTTCAGTCAATAGAGCTAATTTAAAATCTCAAAGTTACGTCACCATGTTAAAGCCAGTAAGGATTAGTTAACTTTGCCATTAGGTTGAAATTTTAACATAATCTGCATATTCCACTGTGACTTTGAACCATCATCAAAATCTCCCACATCTGTTCAATATTTACCAAGCAACTTAGAAGAAGTCAATATGCAAGGTTCTTGAAATAGAAAAGTGCAAAAGACATATGTTTGCGGCCTTGGTTCTCACTCTTGAACTCACATCTGCCTGTTTTATCAGTGAAATCCAGCTGGAGTGCCTCAGTAATCACAATTACCTCCAAAAGCAATATTTCTGCATTCCTAGGATTTACCTTTAGCTTTAATAAATAAATACAGGCTAATGATAAAAAGAGCATTTAATCTGTGCTCTAAATAATGAATCTAATAGTGGGACAAGCTTAATCTCAGCGTGCTTTTTTAAACCTTTTCTTTATATTGGAGTATAGACAATTAATAATGTTGTGACAGCCTCAGGTGGAATAGCAAATGGACTGAGCAATACATATACATGTATCCATTCTCCCCAGACTCCCCTCCCACCTAGGCTGTCACATGACATTGAGCAGAGTTCCCTGTGCTGTACAATAGGTCCTTGTTTGTTCTCCGTTTTAAATATCGCAGTGTGTACATGTCCATTCCAAACTCTCTATCTCTTTCACCCATCCTTCCCCCCAAACAACCTTAAGTTTGTTCTCTAAGTCTGTGTGTCTGTTTCTGTTCTATAAATAAAGTCCATTTGTATTGCTTCTCTTTAGATTTCCTTTTGAAAATAAATGTCATTACACTAGGAAACTTCACTTATTCCATCATGGTCTTACTATAGAACATTTTTGCAGTCCCAGTTATGGAGTTGATTTTAAAGTTGGTTTATGAGTCCCAGAAATCAGCATCATTGCACTGAGCACAGTGTTGTTAGCCAGAGGTATCCTGTTCTGATTTGAAATAGAAAATGGAAAAAAGAAAAGCTTCATAAACGTAAAAGGACAAAGGACCTTATTATCATCTCAATTAATTGGTTTACTTACTTCTCAAATTTTTTTCATATCATGAAAGACACATATTTCTAGCGTTGCATGTTTAATGTAGCGAAATTGCAAATGGATCTTAAAAAAAACTGTTTATGAGTAGCAAATTGAAGCACTTTGCAAAAACATACTATAGTTTCAGAAAGGCTACCAGTTAAAATGATGCAAGAATTAGGATGTCAATATTATGCAGTGAGAAGGAGTGGCCACCAATCTTTGGACAGGCTGCCTAGATTTACGCCTAATCTCCACCTCTTACCCACTGTGAGACCTTGGGGAAGTGAGGTAACTGCTCTGTGCATTAGTTTCTTCATTTCTACAGTGATGGAAGGTATTTCAAAATTCAAATGAATTTATAACAGTATATAGAGGACACTTCAGAGGATTGCTTCCCACATGACATGTCTGCTGCTGCTGCTGCTGCTAAGTGGCTTCAGTTGTGCGACCTCATAGACGGCAGCCCATCAGGCTCCGCTGTCCCTGGGATTCTCCAGGCAAGAACACTGGAGTGAGTTGCCATTCCTTCTCCAATGCATGAAAGAGAAGTCACTCAGTCGTGTCCGACTCTTGGCAACCCCGTGGACTGCAGCCTACCAGGTTCCTCCATCCATGGGATTTTCCAGGCAAGCGCACTGGAGTGGGTTGCCATTGCCTTTTCCATGACACATATGAGCTAGGTTAGAATCTCTCATGTTTAATTTGCTTTGTTGAGTTACCTCTTTTCTCCTATTTTCAGATTATGCTGGAGTTGCCAGTTTTTCTAATCTCAGTGCTTTGTAATGGGAGATGAAAAATCACGTGCTTGAAAGCTTCTGTCTGACTTTTCTAGGTTTATTCCAGAACAGTGCTCCTGGTTAGCAGTGCAGTTGGTTACTTGATCCACCTGACTTTCGCACACTAGAACTGCTTTCCTAGAATTGCGCTGTCTTCTAACTTTCTGCCTTGTATGTCTACACAGAGAGCGTCACTGCAAATGTTGACGGCACCTCCAGTGGTCACATCTCTGCTTCCTGCTGCTGGGTGGGGTTCCTTAAGGGTCATCACAGAGGGCAGGCAAAGAAACCTGGTGGGAGACACCTTCTCCAAGGCGTGCATAGCATGTGCCACCCCAGTCCTCACTGACCTATTTTTGAATATACCCTTGACCTTTAAAAATATTGCAGATAAGTGCTTTTTCTCTTACAGGTATAATAGCATCGAAAAGTTATGTCCTTGTGTTCAATTTTAAGACCTTCTTTTCACTTTTAAGGGCACTTAGTGTTTTAATAGATTGCTTTTGTTTTATTACTTTATTTTAAACATGCTCATCCGTCTCCACATGTTCTTGTTTCCACTTGAGTTTTTCTCCATTTTTTCCCCGGTTTTTATTAGGGACTGAAGATCCTTTCCTGTAACAAGTCATTGTTAAATAAATCTAGAATTAAGAATTAATGCTCATATAATGTCAGCTTTCTGTATTTGATCCCATAAGCCTCATAAGTGTTATATTGTAGTTAATGGACATACATTAATGATTTCATATACTTGATTCTACAAATTTAAATGCCTTCTCCTACACTTAATGCATTGCTCCTAATACACAGCTAATAAGCTTTTAAACTGAATCAATACAGGATTGATCTATACGTGTTTAAATTTCAAGTTACTATGTGTCCTTTGAATGCAAACTTTACGTGTTGCTTTGATAAACATTTTCCCTCGAATTTTATAAAATAGTAAGATTTTCTTCTTTAGAATACCATGAGCAACAAATCAGTAATTCAAGGAAATTACAGTTAAAGGGCTGATAGTTAGGTGGTTCTTTACAAGTGTGTACCATTCTTCCAGGAAATAATTAGTGATGTTCAGGGGGGAAAAACAGCTCAAACAGCACCAGCCACCTTGGCACATTTACAGGGTTAACAGTGGACATCTTGTCTCCGCTCTGTGCTTTCGGATATGTAAATCTGTTGCACCAGGCACTGGGTGCCAAGCCACTTGTTTATCTGGTATTTTCTTCTCCAGATCTAAGCGAGTTGTTTGTTAAATTTTAAAAATCAGATACTTGTGCTAGTTCACTCAGTCATGTCTGACTCTTTGCAACCCCATGGACTATAGCCCACCAGGCTCCTATATCCTTGAGGGTTCTCCAGGCAAGAATGCTAAAGTGGGATGCCATGCCCTCTTCCAGTACAAAGGTTGTGCTGGTCTCCTTCTCCATAAGCACAGAATCTGGAAGCTCCTGTCCAAGAGCCCCACACCAACACTGCATTTCTGAAGTTTCCTGTTGCCCAGATTTCAAGAAAGTTGCACATGCAACTGATCATTCCAGTTTTTTCAGGTTTCTCTGACATACTGATTTCCCAAATTGTCGTGACAAGTGGGCCTACGAAGCATCACTACAAACAAAGCTAGTGGAGGTGATGGAATGCCAGCTGACTTCTTTCAAATCCTAAAAGATGATACTGTGAAAGTGTTGCACTCAATACGCCAGCACATTTGGAAAACTCAGCAGTGGCCACAGGACTGGAAAAGGTCAGTTTTCATTCCAATTCCAAAGAAAGGCAATGCCAAAGAATGCTCAACTACCACACAATTGCTCTCATCTCATACGCTAGTAAAGTAACGCTCAAGATTCTCCAAGCCAGGCTTCAGCAGTACATGAACCGTGAACTTCCAGATGTTCAAGCAGGTTTTAGACAAGGCAGAGGAACCAGAGATCAAATCGCCAACATCTGTTGGATCCTTGAAAAACCAAGAGAGTTCCAGAAAAACATCTATTTCTGCTTTATTGACAATTCCAAAGCCTCTGACTGCAAGGATGAGAATAAACTGTGGGAAATTCTGAAAGACCAGACCACCTGACCTGCCTCTTGAGAAATCTGTATGCAGGTCAGGAAGCAACAGTTAAAACTGGACATGGAACAGACTTGTTCCAAATACAAAAAGGAGTATGTCAAGGCTGTATATTGTTACTCTGCTTATTTAACTTCTTTGCAGAGTACATCATGAGAAACGCTGGGCCAGATGAAGCACAAGCTGGAATCAAGATTGCCGGGAGAAATATCAATAACCTCAGATATGCAGATGACAGCACCCTTATGGCAGACAGCGAAGAACTAAAGAGCCTCTTGGTGAAAGTGAAAGAGGAAAGTGAAAAAGTTGGCTTAAATCTCAACATTCAGAAAACTAAGATCATGGCATCTGGTCCCATCACTTTATGGCAAATAGACGGCGAAACAACAGAAACAGTGACAGACTTTATTTTGGGGGGCTCCAAAATTACTGCAGATTATGACTGCAGCCATGAAATTAAAAGATGCTTACTTCTTGGAAGGAAAGTTATGATCAACCTAGACAGCATATCAAAAATCAGATACATTACTTTGCCAACAAAGGTCCATCTAGTCATGAAAGTAGTCGTATATGGATGTGAGACTTGGACTATAAAGAAAGCTGAGCACTGATGAACTGATGGTTTTGAACTGTGGTGTTGGAGAAGACTCTTGAAAGTGCCTTGGACTGCAAGATCCAACCAGTCCATCCTAAAGGAGATCAGTCCTGGGTGTTCATTGGAAGGACTAATGTTGAAGCTGAAACGCCAATTTTTGGCCACCTGATATGAAGAGCTGACTCATTTGAGAAGACCTTGATGCTGGAAAGATTGAGGGAAAGAGGAAAAGGGGATGACAGAGGATGAGATGGTTGCAAAGCATCTCTGACTCAGTGGACATGAGTTTGGGTAGGCTCTGGGAGTTGGTGATAGACAGGGAGGCCTGGTGTGCTGCAGTTCATGGGGTCACAAAGAACTGGACAAGACTGAATGACTGAACTGATTGAACTGCCTGACTGTGACAAAGTGCCACAAACTGGGTGGCATAAAGCAACAGACATTTATTCTCTCCAAAGGCCAGAAATCCAAAATCAAAATATTGGCAAGGCCACAGTCCCTTGAAACCCTCTGCAAACGATCCTTCCTTCCTATTTATTTTTTAGTCTCTAGGTCATGTCCAACTCTTTGTAACCCTATGGACTATAGCCCACTAGTCTCCTCTGACCAGGTATTTCCGAGGCAAGAATACTGAGTGAGTTGCCATTTCCTTCTCCAAGAGTCTTCCTGACCCAGGAATTGAACCCTGGTTCTCCTGCATTGTAGGCAGGTTCTTTACGCTCTGGGCTTCCCTCATAGCTCAGTTGGTAAAGAATCCGCCTACAATGTAAGAGACTCCAGTTCAATTTCTGGGTCAGGAAGATCCATTGGAGAAGGGATAGGCTACCCATTCCAGTATTCTTGGGCTTCCCTTGTGGCTCAGCTGGTAAAGAGTCTGCCTGCAATGTGGGAGACCTGGGTTCAATCCCTGGGTTGGGAAGATGCCCTGGAGAAGGGAGGGGTTACCCACTCCAGTATTGTGGCCTGGAGATTTCCATGGTCCCAAAGAGTTGGACACGACTTTACCCTCTGAACTCCTCCTCCTTGCCTTTTACAGAGTGAGTTCTGGTTGGTGGCTGCATGATTCCAATCTCTGCCTCAGTGATGTTTTATGGTCATATGCCTCCTGTATCTGTTTTTGTTTCCTCTTCCTATAAGAGTACCAGACATGTTACATTAGGACCCACCTTCATGACCTACCTAACTAATTACATCTGCAGAGACCCTTCTTCCATATAAGGTCACATTCATGGGTATAGGCTATGAGTTCAATGATTCTTTTAGGAGGGAATAATTCATCCCATAATAACCAGGATAGCAATTATTTTATTATTGATTATTTTATCTCTAACAGATTTTGAGCCTTTTATAATTTCAGAATAGACTGCTTGAACTTGATTATCAGTAACATGATTTAGGCAATAATTTGTTTTGAATTCCTTTGTTATATTTATGTGGATGGATACATTATTGAGTTGAAATATATTTATTGACCTCCTATCAGCAAGATGCTAGGCTGAAGGAAGGAAATTCATGGAAGTTAGACACAGATTTCTCTCTCTCTTTTTTTAAGAGCTTATATTTTAGAAACTGAAAGAAGTGAAGTATAAAATAATACAAATTCAAAACAGAAAATATAAGTGCCCTGTACATCAAGGCTGTATATTGTCACCCTGCTTATTTAACTTATATGCAGAGTACATCATGAGAAACGTTGGAGTTGGGAGAAACACAAGCTGGAATCAAGATTGCTGGGAGAAATATCAATAATCTCAGATATGCAGATGACACCACCCTTATGGCAGAAAGTGAGGAGGAGCTAAAAAGACTCTTGTTGAAAGTGAAAGAGGAGAGTGAAAAAGTTGGCTTAAAGCTCAACATTCAGAAAACAAAGATCATGGCATCTGGCCCCATCACTTCATGGGAAATAGATGGGGAAACAGTAGAAACAGTGTCAGACTTTGTTTTTTTGGGCTCCAAAATCACTGCAGATGGTGACTGCAGCCATGAAATTAAAAGACGTTTACTCCTTGGAAGAAAAGTTATGACCAACCTAGATAGTATATTCAAAAGCAGAGACATTACTTTGCCGACTAAGGTCCGTCTTGTCAAGGCTATGGTTTTTCCTGTGGTCATGTATGGATGTGAGAGTTGGACTGTGAAGAAGGCTGAGCACTGAAGAATTGATGCTTTTGAATTGTGGTGTTGGAGAAGACTCTTTAGAGTCCCTTGAACTGCAAAGAGATCCAACCAGTCCATTCTGAAGGAGATCAACCCTGGGATTTCTTTGGAAAGAATGATGCTAAAACTGAAGCTCCAGTACTTTGGGCACCTTATGCGAAGAGTTGACTCATTGGAAAAGACTCTGATGCTGGGAGGGATTGGGGGCAGGAGGAGAAAGGGACGACCGAGGATGAGATGGCTGGATGGCATCACAGACTCAATGGACTTGGTTTTTCCTGTGGTCATGTATGGATGTGAGAGTTGGACTGTGAAGAAGGCTGAGTGCAGAAGAATTGATGCTTTTGACCTGTGGTGTTGGAGAAGACTCTTGAGAGTCCCTTGGACTGTAGGGAGATCCAACCAGTCCATTCTGAGGGAGATCAACCCTGGGATTTCTTTGGAAGGAATGATACTAAAACGGAAGCTCCAGTACTTTGGCCACCTCATGCAAAGAGTTGACTCATTGGAAAAGACCCTGATGCTGGGAGGGATTGGGGGCAGGAGAAGAAGGGGACGACCGAGGGTGAGATGGCTGGATGGCATCATGGACTCAATGGACGTGAGTCTGAGTGAACTCTGGGAGTTGGTGATGGACAGGGAGGCCAGGCGTGCTGTGATTCACGGGGTCGCAAAGAGTCGGACACGACTGCGCGACTGAACTGAACTAAACAAAAGAAAAACACATTTGAGTTTCTCTTGATGATCTTGGAGATCAATGCTGTGGATTCATTAAGTTTCTTCAATCAGAGGGTAACTGTCTACTTTTTATAGCAGTGAAGTGTTTATGTGAACTTGTAAGGAAATGCAAACCTCTCTTAACACTTCTTAATTAGGCTGAAATTCCAGCAAGGGATTTGTGTTGACCTCATAAAGAAGGAATGTGAAATTTAATTTTCCAAAGTCACAGGTGCCCAGTCAAGGGCACAGAGAGTTTATCTTTTCTGGATAGCCTACTGCAAGTGCACACTGCACCAGTGCTTAGCTGCATGGGCCCCAGGGTGGAGCCAGCTTTTATATCATCGTCTAAACCCTCTGGAAACAGTGACAGACTTTAGTTTTGGGGGCTCCAAAATACTGCAGATGGTGACTGCAGCCATGAAATTAAAAGACACTTGCTCCTTGGAAGAAAAGTTATGACCAACCTAGACAACATATTAAAAAGCAGAGATATTACTTTGCCAGCAAAGGTCCATCTAGTCAAGGCTATGGTGTTTCTAGTAGTCATGAATGGATGTGAGAGTGGGACACAACTCTCACATCCATATGCTTTTGAACTGTGGTGTTGGAGAAGACTCTTGAGAGTCCCTTGGACTGCAAGGAATCCAACCAGTCCATCCTAAAGGAAATCAATCCTGAATATTCGTTGGAAGGACTGATGTTAAAGCTGAAACTCCAATATTTTGGTCACGTGATGCAAAGAACTGACTCGTTGGAAAAGACCCTGATGCTGAAAAAGATTGAAGGTGGGAGGAGAAGGGGATGACAGAGGATGAGATGGTTGGATGGCATCACCGACTCAATGGCCATGAGTTTGAGTAAACTCTGGGAGTTGGTGATGGACAGGGAGGCCTGGCGTGCTGCAGTCCATGGGGTCACAAAGAGTCAGACATGACTGAGCAACTGAACTGAACTGAACTGAAAACCTCTGAAAGCCTGGGTGCCCCTGAACACTTTGGGGAGCACTCAGGTGCATTACTGCCTGACTCACTATAATATCACAGCATCATCTCTATTTTTCGTAATTTGATTGTTTTCTTGTTTAATTTCTGGACATGATCTAATAAAGTAAAAACAGTAAGTGCCACAGCCAGCTATGTCTTTTATTTTTAAATACACTAAATACTACTAATCATAGAAGAAGGTAACCAATGATGGGTCAAAGTCAAAAGTAGAGACTACTGACATATTAGAATTTTCTGTTGTTTGAAAATCACCTGTAATGCATTTTAGGAAGACCTGAACAAAAAATATTTATTAAAATCTACTTCCTTCTTAAGGCTACCTAACTTTGCAATGATGAATTGGCCCAAAAGTATATAACTCTATGGAAATTGCAGTATGACTTTTTAAATTACAATACTCTGTAATTAGCATCCATAATACAAAGTGCTCCTGTTTAAAATTTTTATATTTAACTTTAGCTCATTGTAATTACATAAATAGTCTTATATTATTAAAAGTAAGTTTTTAAATGCATATTGTCATTTTTACATATGATAAAATTTTCTCAAGTGAATTAAATACTACTCATCTTTTCATTGAGTAATAAATATGAGCTTCCCTCTGATGTAATTAATGCAACTTATACTGTGGTGTTGGAGAAGACTCTTGAGACTCCCTTGGACTTCAAGGACATCCAACCAGTCCATTCTAAAGGAGATCAGTCCTGAGTGTTCATCGGTAGGACTGATGTTGAAGCTGAAACTCCAATACTTTGGCCACCTGATGTGAAGAGCTGACACATTTAAAAAGACCCTGATGCTGGGAAAGATTGAGGGCAAGAGAAGAATGGGATGACAGAGGATGAGATGGTTGGATGGCATCACCAACTCGATGGACATGGTTTTGGGTGGACTCCCAGAGCTGGTGATGGACAGGGAGGCCTGGCGTGCTGCAGTTCATGGGGTCACAAAGAGTTGGACACAACTGAGTGACTGAACTATCTAGTAGAGAACAGAAATGTTAAATCATTCATAAAAAGTGGCTAAATGTATTACATTACCAAACCAATTCTGCAATTTCCATGGATTTTCCGAAAACGTTATTCACCTCTTGGGGAAAACCTTTGGCAGAAAGCTGAGTTTTGGCTGGTATGCTGTTTGCATCAGTTTATTCTCTGATTAGGTTGTTCTTGAAGTCAGTTGTATACACACTCTCATCAAGTTGTGGAATTAAAACAATTTTAGTTCTCAACCCATACTTATTTTTCTACTGGTATTTAACCTTCTGTGTTAAGTTTAAAATTTGAGATTCCACTGTGATAGTTTAAATGTATACTGTTTACAATAATGACAGTTTCCAAATAATGGGATTCTGGAGTTTCATTTCTTGTTCTATTGTAGGCTGTTCATCTAAACATCTCTGTAGTGTAAAATAAGAATGCTATATGAATTATGTATGTTTCTGATGTACGTGAACTGTTTAGAATTTTCAGCTATTCAATAGCATGACTGCAGAGTGTACAATTAAAATTTTTTTTTCTAGGTAAAAAAGAGGATAATTAGAGTCAATGAAAGAAAGATGGAGAAAAACAGCAAAAGACAGCATTGAAGTATAGTCAATAAATAGTATTACTTACAAAAGTTATTTATGTGTAATGAAATATGAAGCATAAAATCTTATTATTAATCCTCTTATTAGAATTTTTGGTGCCTGAATAAAATTATTTATACTTTATATTACTTGGCTTTTTAATTACTGAATATTTGATTAAGAAAACTATTGCATTTTCTAAAATGAAGTCAATGATTTAACATATAAGAGAGTATTAAGGATTATAAATTCATAGTATTTGTTTTTATGTTAATATTGAAATGATAAATTTCAAAGATAAAGACCATTAAATTGGATGATTGAGTTACTTACTTCAAATCATCAGACTTTATTAGCATAAATGTGTAAGAGCTACATTTGGTGTCTATTTAATTGATGCTTGGAGGGAAGTGCACATGTGAGTGTATCTTTTTCCTTGACAGTGGCCTGACCCCTGGGCTGTTTTACCAGTGAAATTTATAGTTGCTGAGCTGTTCTGTTTCACTGTTGCTTTTTATATTATATTACAATTTTAGCCTATATTCTAGGAAGAATTTCATCCTTCATTATGCAGGGACTTACCGATTTAGTCTTTAATTTATTCCTTAATTTAGGGGCCAGATTATCAATTTCTTATTGTTCCCAGGAGTTACATGAGCTATTCATTCCACTAACATGTAGGGTTTCTTGCCTCAGATAACATGTTTTATTTAAGTTTATCCTTTGATGGTACCTGATTCATAATAGAAGTTATACTTAAGTGATTTTATTAACAGAACTCTTTAATTAATTCAAAGCGTTGTTCACCTTTCCAAATATAAATTGTATATTTGAATGGTGGTGGGCTATGAGAAGGAAATGGGCATTTATGTTTGCCTACTATATGAGTTTTAATCTCTACAATTAATCTATAGTATGGTTAGGCTAGGTTATTATTATTTCTACTATAAAAATGAAGAAACTAAGGTTTATGAAATTAGATAACCAACTCAAATTTAAATGGGGTTGTAAAATTGGTAGAGTTTGAAGACTTTCGGACTTCCAGAGATGATAGGTGTTAGAAGGGATACTGATAAGCCACTGTTACCTGACTGGATGGGGAAAGCATGGGACCAGGGGAGTCTGGGAATGGGTAATAGTAACACGAGGACCGTGATGATGCCTCTATCCATGGCACCTAGCACAAGGTGTAGAAACTCTTGTGTACTCAATAAAATTTTATTGAAAGGATGAATGAAGTGGAGGTGATCAAGTTTGGGGTCATACAGAAAAACAAACTCAGGAACAAGGAAGCTTTGTACCATTGGGGTGTTTATTTTGAGGAATACAGCAAGAATCCAGTTATTAGGTTCAGGGAACAAAGTCAGGAAGGGGCCAACGATCAAAACATAATTCCTGATCCTTAAATAATTTCTAGGGGTTCTTAAATAATTCAGGATTATAAATCTTGATGTAGAACTGAGTTTACATAAGAGGTCTCAGATTTAAGAATTAGAAGGATGAAGGAGTGATTCATAGTAGCAGACCTTTTCCTAAACTGATTATCTGGTTGAATCAGCAAGAGTGTTAAGAATTTAAGAATTAATTAATTTAAGAATTAATTCCTTTTTTGTTTTGTTAACTCATTAATGGCAGCCCACTCCAGTACTATTGCCTAGAAAATCCCATGGACAGAGGAGCCTGGTAGGCTACACTCCATGGGGTCACAAAGATCAGATATGACTGAGTGACTTCACTTTGTCTTATTTTACTTCTTGCTTGTACTAGATACTTTTATATCTCTTGCAGGTTCTACTTATTGGGCTGGTGCAGCATATATGTGTGTTTCTACCTCCTTCGGATTAATGTTTAACACAGAATATTTTGTTAGGGAGCCTGGTTTCTTCTGACAGGGTTTATCAGGTGGGAATCATTAGTCTCTAATGGGTATTTTACCACATGAATTGCAGACAGTCCCCCATGAAGCGATATTAGTATCCCAGTGTTTTTGCAGAGACCATGGTTTGATCTGTATATAAAAGAACTATTAGCTTTGGATAGTGAACTTCAAAGTTTCTGGTATCAAAATTAAAAAAAATTGTTTAGTAAGATTTCTCTGATGTTTCTTAGAACTGCATGTCATCTGTTTTCAGTCCATGTGATTTGGGCATATTTCCAAAGGAGGGTATAACCTACTCCTGACCAATGAGAATATTGTGATTTGTTCCCAGGTAGACATGTGGCCCCAGCCAAGGCCTTTGGAGCCAGTGATAATTTACCCATTGACCTTTGCTAAAATTAAAGCAACCAGAGTATACTGAGTTTTGACCATGTCAGCCTAGAACTGTTGAAACCATCTTTTCACTGTATATGAGGATCTTGCTGGGAGAGAACCAACATAGATAGGGGCTGAGAGATGAAAAAGGAGGAAATGAGTTCTGATAAAATTTTCAAGCCTTTAAGTCCATCCATGCCTGACAGGTTTTACTTTGGACTTTTTAATTGCATGAGCCTATATGTTCCTTTTGGTTTAGCTCAGGTTTTACTTTACTTTCTGAAATTTGCTACAGAAAGAGATTCAGTTTTTTTCATTTATGGAAGGCAAGCAATATAAAATTAGTAAATGGTGAATATTAAACAGTGATAGAGGGTGAAATAAAATTTCGTTAGATGCTGAATTATATATTTTCTGAATGATTAAAATAGCATTCTTTATGTATGGTTAATCTAAGGTAACAAAGGGATAATTGACACAAAGGACCTTATTGTTTTGATGAGATATTTAAAAATAATCAATGGCTTTTTACAGTAGAATGTTTTGCTTTTCAGTGAAAGAAAGACTTTCCAGGATTCATATGTAATAAGATGTTTATTTCTTGTTCTGAAATTTTGCCTTTTGCTGTAGCACGATTGATAAATTTGAGCAGATATTTGCCTGAGAAATATCAATGACAGAAAGTGGTTTGACTGCTGATTAAAATGCTTATCACTACAGCCAGCTCTTTAGTGAATAAATATAGATAATGATATGTTTGTGTCACCTTTGTATTTTAATACTATGTATATTAAGGGCATGAGCCCAGCTAAATATGCTGAGGACATATGCCAGGGTAGAACTAAGAGCCCGCAGACTGCATGGAAGTTTTGTCCCTGAACTATACAGAGTGTAACAGAAAGACTCCAAGGGCTCATTTGGTTCTCTTCATTCAGTTCCCAGCAAAAAAACTTAGGTAGACTAAAAATATGAAGCCACCAGAATCGTCTGCCTCTTTTCACTTCAGTTCCAATGCATGGTTACATTGAAAAGTTTCCTTAGGGAAAATTCAATTGGTAAATTCTGATTTATTACAGTAGATAAATGACAATATAACAGGGTATATTTTCATTGATAATACAAATTTATTAGTTATTCAGGAGTTTTGTTTTAAAAGAGTTTATGTAGCTTGGCAACTTAAAATTCATCTTAAAAATGTCTATAGGATCTGAATTTTAATATGAAACACCTGAGAATTTTTTACATTTATTGAATCAGCTTACTGATTTCCTCATTTAAAAAGTAAAGCCAGAGGATAATCACTCCTAAGGATGTTGTGGGGGATGTGATTTACGTTTTATCTACAGGAACATATTTAAAGAACAATTTGAAATTCTTTAGATACATTTTGGAAGACATATTTTAGTTATTTAAGTAATGTATGCAAAGCACTTTTGTAAGGAATATAAAATCTTAATGATATAGTAAGACTAATTTGATCACATTGTTCTCTACATTTAATTGACTGCTTTTAAGGTGTCTTTTTTTCTTGTCCTTTTTAGCAATTTTATTTTGCAGGGGAAAAAAAAAACTTTACTTACTTTTAGGACAAGTGTAGTCCTTTTGGAAACTAGAATTGTCTTCTGTCTCATATTAATCTTTAGCTCCCTCCATTAGGACAGAAACTCATTCTCCTCTTCAGTGGATGTTACCCTGATACGGCTTATCCATTGATGTTTTCTAACCATTGTTGTTCAGTTGCTAGGTCATGTCCCACTCTTTGCAACCCCATGGACTGCAGCACACCAGCCTCCTCTGTCCTCCACTATCTCCTGGAGTTTGTTCAAATTCATGTCCATTGAGTCAGTGATGCTCTCTAACTGTCTCATTCTCTGTTGATCCCTTCTTCTCCTGCCCTCAATCTTTCCCAGCATCAGAGTCTTTTCCTATGAGTCAGCTCTTTGCGTCAGGTGGCCAAAGTACTGGGCTTCAGCACCAGTCCTTCCATCAGTCTTTGAATCTGTAGATTGCTTTGGGTGGTTGGACATTTTAACAACATTAATGCTTCCAACCTATGAATATGCAATGTCTTTTTATTTATTTGTGTCTTCTTTAATGCCTTTCATCAGTGTCTTATAGTTTTCAGTGTACAGATCTTTCATCTCCTTGGTTAAATTTACCTCTTGGTATTTTATTCTTTTTGATGCAACTGTAAATGGAGTTGTTTTTTAATTTTTATCTCTGTTCAGTTCAGTTCAGTCGCTCAGTTGTGTCCGACTCTTTGTAACCCCATGAATTGCAGCATGCCAGGCCTCCCTGTCCATCACCAACTCCCAGAGTTCACTCAAACTCACGTCCATCAAGTCGGTGATGCCATCCAGCCATCTCATCCTCTGTCGTCCCCTTTTCCTTCTGCCCCAAATTCCTCCCAGCATCAGTCTTTTCCAATGAGTCAACTCTTGGTATGAGGTGGCCAAAGTATTGGAGTTTCAGCTTTAGCTTCAGTCCTTCCAATGAACACCCAGAACTGATCTCATTTAGGATGGACTGGTTGGATCTCCTTGCAGTCCAAGGAACTCTCAAGAGTCTTCTCCAACACCACAGGTCAAAAGCATCAATTCTTAAGTGCTCAGCTTTCTTCACAGTCCAACTCTCACATCCATACATGACTACTGGAAAAACCATAGCCTTGACTAGGTGGACCTTTGTTGGCAAAGTAATGTCTCTGCTTTTGAATATGCTTCTAGGTTGCTCATAACTTTTCTTCCAAGGAGTAAGCGTCTTTTAATTTCATGGCTGCAATCACCATCTGCAGTGATTTTGGAGCCCAAAAATAAAGTCTGACACTGTTTCCCCATCTATTTCTCATGAAGTGATGGGACCAGATGCCATGATCTTCGTTTTCTGAATGTTGAGCTTTAAGCCAAAATTTTCACTCTCGTCCTTCACTGTCATCAAGAGGCTTTTTAGTTCCTCTTCACTTTCTGCCATAACGGTGGTGTCTATCTCTGGTAGTTTGTTATTAGTGCATAGAAATGTCACAGATTTCTGTATATTGATTTCATATCCTGTGACTTTACTGAATTCATTAATTAGTTCTGAGTCTTTTTTGGTGGAGACTTTAGGTTATTGTGCCATCAATGAATAATGGCAGTTTTCTTTCTTTCTGAAATGGATACCTTTTCTTTCTCTTCCTTTTTTTTCTTGCCTAATTGCTGTGGTGAGGAGTTCCAATACTATGTTGAATAAAAGTGATGAAAGTGGGCACCCTTGTCTTGTCTCTGATTCTAAAGGAAAAGTGTTCAGCTTTTCACTGTTGAGTATGTTGTTAACTGTGAGTCTGTCATATATGGCCTTTATTATGTTGAGGTACATTCCCTGTATACCCACCATGTTGAAATTTTTTTTTTTAATCTCAAATGAATATTGAATTTTGTCAAATGTTTTTTGCATCTATTGTGATGATCATATGATTTATTGGCCTGGTTCTTTGCATGCTTTATAATTTTTTATTGGATGTCAAACATTGTAGATCATACCTGTTAGGTACGTCTTGACCAAAAGTGAAAGGCCTGGTTTTGTGAAGTTTGGGGGCTAAATTCAGCCCCTGGCCTGGTTTTGTGAAGTTTGGGGGTTAAGGTTGGTTTTTACATTGTTAAAGGGTTGTAAAAGAAGCAAAGAAATAAAAACACAACAGAGATTGTAGGTGGCCCACAAAGCCTAAATATTTACTTTCTGGTTATCTACCAAAAATTTTATAAAAAATTCCTCAAAGATGTAAAGTTAGTAAAATTATAATGAAGCATAAATTAAGTTGTTTGGGTAATTTAAAAATTTCATGTGTCTGTTTATGAGATAATGTAAGTTTCTTCCCTGATGTGAATTATGAGGAAATAATTATTCTTTTCCTTCTAACCATCTCTCTCTCTCTGCTGTCAAAACTTGGCCTCTATTCACTGGTGCCAAATAGAAGCGTGGACATAGTTGGGTGAAGTAGAAAAGAGTAGCTTTTATTGCTTTTCCAGGCAGAGGGGTTAATGCCCTGAAGACTGACTCACCTTGGAGAGGGTAGTGAGGAGTTTTAGAGTGTAGCAGAGCTTGAGGAGCAGGGTGTGATCCATTCCTGGATGATTCTAGGATTGATTGGCATCCAGGTGAACTTTCAAGCATCGTCAACCTTCTGGTTTTGACCAGTTGAGGGTCTTGTGGTCAGCAGTCTGCTTCCTGTAGAAACAACTTAGGAATATGTGTCAGGCTTTTATCTATATCTTTCAGGGAACTGGGAGTTTGATGATTCTGTTATGAGGCAGAAGTACTGTCTAAATTTTTACAAGTTCCCCAACCCAACAGCTAATCTTATTTTTTTAGGAAACATCTTCACATTTCCCCATCATTAACTCTTGAGTCAGCATTTTTATTCAAAAGACCAGGACACAGGGACTTATAAATGGCTTCATGTTCACCAATCTTTCAGCTTTGTTGGTTATATTATTTTTCTTTGTTAAGGTTTGAAAACATTCAAATCATATTTTCTAACAAATAACTGTCATTGTTTAAATAGATATATTTAAATTGATTTAGTGCCCACCAACACTTACTTTATTCATCCTTTTTTTTTCATTTTTGATCCCTTATTTCATCTATTTCTTGACAGTAGGATTTTACTTTTCATAAAGCTATAGTGGGAAGTATATTTCTTATGATTTTGTGAGATTAATAAAGTCAATTGGCTGAATTTCAGAGGAAAAGATGAATGAGTGTAAAATCCTTAGGGCAGACTCTCTTTCCTTAGAAAATTTTAGTTATTGCTCCATTGTTTTTTGGAAGTTGCTGTGAAGAAGTATAAAGTTAGCTTAATTCCCACTATTAGAAAAATTATATTATTTTCCCACCTGAATAATGTGGAATTGGGAAATTATTTATAAGAGCTCTAAATAATTTTTCTGTTCCACTTGTTAGGTAAAGTTTATCTTTATAAATTATTTTATTTACTCTTCATTATATTAACTTCTCTCTAATTTCATCATTATCTTTGTGATTTGCTTTGATTTATTCATTAATTTATCTATCCATATATGCACTTGTTTATTCAACAAATTTTTCCGATACATAGGTTAACAACAGTTAACAAAACAAAGTCATTGCCCCCTTGCACTTATATTCTGGTGCAGGGAGAAATACAATAAGCAGATAAATGAATAAATATGTATCAGGTGATGCAATGTGAGTGCTGTGGAGAAAGTAAAGCAGTCAGATATTAGCAGTGCATGTTGAGTTGGGTTAGGAATTCCTTTTGTTTTTAGGGAAGGTGTTGCAAAGTTTTTTTAAACACTCAAGTATAGTTGATTTACAGTGTTGTGCCAACCTCTGCTGTAAAGTGACTCAGTTAAATAGATAGCTGAAAAAGTGAGCTGTGAACTAAGTAGAAACCTGGGAATAGCATTCCAGGCAGAATATTTGAGGGCCCTGAGCTAGTGGCAGTTTTCTCATATTTGATGAACTTATAGGCCATTATGCAGTAACAAAAATGGAGGAAGATAAGGTTAGAGGGAGCAGCAAGGGCCCAAATCGCAGAAATGGCTTGGGATTTCATTCTTAAGACAGAAAACCCCTGGAAAGTATATTAGTTTCCTGCTGTGTAACAAATTATCACCGATTCAGTGGCTGAAAATGACACACAAATTATCATCTTGCTTTATGTGGGCCAGGATTCTGTCATGACTTGAATCTGTTTTGCATTTCAGGGTCTCAGAAAACTTCATTCACTCTATTGGCCAGGTTGCATTCTCAACTGGAGGCTTGACTGGGAGAGTCCACTTTCAAGCTGATTCAGGTTGTTGGCAGAATCCATTTTCTTGTGTTTATATAACTGAAGAGCCCACTTTCTGCTGATTATTCACTAGATATGGCCTCAGGTCCTAGAGGTAGCCTAAAGTCCCTGGAGCCCTTGAGGTTACTGCAATTCTTTGCCCTATAGGCTTCTCCATATGGGTGCTCATTCATCAAACTCACAAGGAGAGTCCCATACACCTGTTATAGGCAGAAAAGATGACAGAGCTCAGGGAACAAATCTCAACACAGCAATAAAATGACATTTCCTTTAATGTTACTAGCAGTCTTTAAAGGCATGACATGTGAATCTCATTGATAAATCAACTAGATTTTTTGAGTTTTGTAGGAACTGCTATTTTTATTTAGAAAAAGATTTTAAAGTCTGAAAGAGAGGCATATAAAACAGATTGTATCAATTTATTAGGGAGCTAATATTGAACTGGACAGTCTCCATGAAAATCATATGCATGTCTTTTTTATCATGGGCATTTATAATTTTTTTTTGCTTGTCTGAGTTAGATGATCTGATACTGGATGTCAGTAGTTATGAATTCTTGAAAACTACAGAGACAAATACGCAAATTAAAAAAGTCCAAGAATTTGCTGCCAGTGGCTTGAAGAATGGGATAGAATTTTGTCTTAGAGGTAGTGCCTTTATCCTCCAGGGCTTCCCTAATAACTCAGTGGATAAAAAATCCACCTGTAATGCAGGAGACAAAGGAGATGTGGATTTGATCCCTGGGTCAGGAAGATCCCCTGGAGGAGGCATGGCAACCCACTCCAGGACCCTTGCCTGGGAAATCCCACAGACAGAGGAACCTGGTGTGCCACAGTCCAAAGGGATGGACATGAATGAGCAACTAAGCCCGCTTTGTCCTCAAAGGGGAGATTTTAGTAAATTCTGTTACTCATAGATATTCAGAGTATGATGCTAAATATTCTGTTCAAGATGGTAAATACCTGAGATAACCAGGACAGAAGTCTATGCACAGAATGAGAGTGGTCTAGAGGAGGCTGCGTTTGGTAGCAAGGGGAGCTTATTGATGAACACAGAAAAAGTATACAATTTAAAAATGTTTACCTTGTATCTAGCTATCTTTCAAAAGTCTAGTCATTATCACTAGTATTGTACAATCTTATTAGCAAAAGAGGTGTTCTTATCTCTTATCCAGTGCATTTTAAAAAACTTTTTATTTTATATTGGAGTATAGCTGATTAACAACGTAATAGTTTCGGGTGGACAGCAAAAGGACTCAGCCAACATATACATGTTTCCTTTCTCCCCCAGTCTCCCCTCCCATCCAAGCTGCCACGTGACACTGAGCAGAGCTGCCTGTGCTGTGCAGCAGGTTCTTGTTGGTTATCCATTTTAAATATAGCAGTGTATACACATCCTTTCCAAATTCCCTAACTGTCCCTTTCCCCCATCCTTCCTCCTGATAACCGTAAGTTTGTTCTTATTCAGTATTTATTCCTTCCAGCTTTCAAGACAATTCTGAATGGTGTTGAAGCCATCCCCCTTACATTCTGATTTTACTTGAAACTGTTTTAGTTCTTACTTTTTGGTAAGTCAACTTTATGTTATATAGTTTCCTTTTATCAATCTGACTTCATTTATTCACATAAGTTTTACCACAGAAATGATAATATTGTCAAATTTGTATTCATAAATGCTTTCTTACATTTCTTTAGGGGTCTTATAATCAGAAGAACTATGCTTCCCATAATTTGTAATTATAGAAGGTAGCTATATATCTAGTGGTTACAGTTATTGACAAGTCAGTGTGTTATGGTGGAAAGACATTAGATTTAGAATCATAAAACTTCTGCTCAAACCTTGAATCAATTGTTTTTTAGCTATGTGTCCTTAGGTAAATCATTTCACTTTTCTGAACCTTAGTTTTTCCACCTAAAAGTGGGGATAGTGTGTAATTTATCTCATAGTTTCTTTTTCAGGAAAAAAATAAAATAAGATTTTCTGGAAATCACTTAATAAACTGCAAAACATTGTATATATAGTAAGGGGACTAAATGTCCTAATTTTCCTGTGACAGACTTGTTTGTGCCTGTTATCCTGGCTTGATTTTTTAAGACCACCTCTCTTTCACTCTCAGAAGTGTCACAGCTTGAGTAATAGATTTGTCACACAAAATATAATGTTCTCTTTATATTCTCATCCAAGGAAGGTTGAAAACTGACTCAGGACAGGGATAGTTACCCACCTTCATGTCATATATAACACCTAGCCCATTGCCTTTTATTTGCAGTGCTCTTAACTCTTGAGTTAATGAATATTTTGAAAATAGGTATTTAAGCATGGAATAGTGTTTCAATATAAACATCTTTATCTTGACTTAGAATAGGTTCAGTGGGAGGAACTTAAAACTATATAATATCCAATGTTTTTCAACTTTTAAGCTTCTCTGGTGGCTCAGATGGTAAAGAATCTTCCTGCAATGCAGGAGACCCGGGTTTGATCCCTGAGTTGAGAAGATCCTCTATAGAATGAAATGGCAACCCACTCCAGTATTCTTGCCTGGAGAATCCCATGGACAGAGGAACCTGGTGGGATACAGGCCATGGGGTCACAAAGAGTTGGACACGACTGAGTGACTAACTCGTTCAATTTGTGCAAAAAAAGTATAATTTAAGAGATGTACAAGCAATTAATTAGAACATATGTACTTTAGAATCATGAATTTGGTTAAAATTGAAACACATGATGAGTCTCTGACCTATGCTGATAAATAAAACTGAAAACATTATAAGATCAAAAATGAAGAGATTATGGTTTTATCTCAGACTCTTTAGTTTTAGTAGTTTTGGGGATCCTTTTCCTGGTTGTCTCTTTATCAGGAGATTTAAGACTCTGCTGAGCTGTCAATATATTACTTGCTGGGTTGTTATAAGCTTTCCCTTTGTAGATCTTTAAACATTTTAGGCATTAACTTCTTTGCCTGGTGTAGAAATATGTTCTGGGTCATATCTTGTGACCTTTGTTTTTGAAGAAGCAACATTAAGATACTTATTTCAGAGAAGATTTGCATTTACTCATTTCAGGAACATGGGTAAAACCAAGAGATCTATATTTTAGATGCTTTGTGTTTAGGGGTAGAATGTAGGAAGGTAATTTATCTTTTAAATATTTGCTAGAAAGGAGGAATAATCCAAAGTGAAAGACTTGAGTTGCTACATTGCCAAAGTAACTTCTTAGATTTTTTTTGTTTGTTTTTGAGCAAAAAGAACCCCCAAAAAATATTGGCTTATTTCCAGGATCATTAAGTGGTAATGAAGTAGTCAAACCCATGAAGCTGTCCAGTAATGTGGAAGTGATTAGTTGATGGTGAGAAAATGAATGTCTCCTCATTATTGTAGTATCTTAATTTGCTGAATTAAAAAAAAATGGAAAATTCTTTCTAACCTTGCATATATATATATATATACACACACACACACACACACACACACATATATATGTATATATATACTTTCCTCTTGGGAAAGAGAAAATAGGAGGTGTTTTATTTCATTTCTCTGAAAGTAATTTTTTTAAGGAAGTTGAGAATTTAATTTTATTGTTAGACTTGTCACTTCGTCAGGTTTGTAAGTTGAGGTAACATATCTTACAGAGTTAGGCAGATTGTCCAGCTAATTATACTCTTGCTATATTTGAACAAAACTAAGGAGAAAAACTGCTTAAATGCCTCTTACATTTTTCAAACAATCACTTTCTAGGTATGACAAGAAAAATGCTCATTATTCTTCAAATTGCTTTTATAGTTTCAGTAGCATTAAAACAATATATCCTATGACATTCAGGAAAACCCGATACAAATACAATGATTGATTTTTCAGAAAACAGATGTAAAGTGGAACATCTGCATATTCTCGCTTGTTTTCACAAACATAGAAGTATAAGAAAATTGGACGAAATGAACCCAAGAAGCAAATTATTAAAAACAGAAAGTATTGATAGAATGATTATAAGGGATGGGGGTAAAGGGGGTATTAGGGAGTTGTTTAATGGGTATAGATTTCAGTTCTGCAACATGGAAAATTTCTGGGATCTGTTTTGCAACAATGAGAATACACTTTATACTATTGAACTGTACACTTAAAAATGGTAAGGATGGTAACTTGATGTTATGTTTTTTACTGTAGATATAATAACAATAGAAGTAAAGTCTTACTTCATCATTGTAGTCTATTTTCTGTAAATAAACTTTCTGGGTGAAGAAGTCACTTGAAATCTACAGTAATGAATCCTAGAGATATTTATGATCCATCCTCTTAGAGTGACTATCATTTACTTTAGAAGTCATGGTTAACACTTTCACTTTTCACATTAGAGATCATGGTAGAGCAGGACAGAAGATAAAAGGGTCTGTCATTTACAACATGTTTATTAAGTTGTGATAAAATCAGAACTCTTGAGTTAGGCTAGATGAGCTCAGTATTATCATGTCATTATTGTTACAGATTTGGCACTTAAGAGAAGTCAAGATGACAATTATATTCTAAATTCTTGATTGCATGTTTAGTTAACAAACAGAAAGCACCTAATGCATGGGAAATAGATAATAAGGATAAATAGTTGAGAATACTAATTTACCACTTTGGCAATGATGTGGGGCTTCCCAGCCTTCCCAGGTGGCTCAGTTGGTAAAGAATCCACCTGCAAACAGGAGATGCAGGTTTGATCCCTAGGTTGGGAAGATCCCCTGGAGAAGGAAGTAGCACCCCACTCCAGTATTCTTGCCTGGAAAATTCCACGGACAGAGGAGCTTGGTGGGCTACAGTCCACAGGGTCACAAAGAGTCAGATGTGACTAAGCACACACACACACATTAAATGCTTGCATGCAGTCTCTCATTTTAACTTTTTCTATGCACAAGAGTCAACCCATTTGAATGAATCCCTCTCCACCCCTCCACCTCTAGTGGGAATGCTGATGAATAGTGAAGCGGCTGTCAGCTTTATCTTACAGTTTGATGTAAAACTAGGTGTGAGCAATGTGGGTCATTAACCTTATATACCATGCTGGATTTGGAGGGATCAGTAGAGAATAGTCAGTGTAAGTACTCATTGATGCCTAGCCTCTCCAAAACCAGATTAAGAAGGGTACTTTTACAAACAACAGCAGATTCCTAAGTGGTTGTCATGTAAGACTTTTGGCTAGTAACAGCAGTTCTCAAATGGTTAGGAAGGGGGAACTCACTGCCTGATGAGAGCTCCCATTTTTTCATAAGTTAGCTCTGTCCATTAGCTGCTTCTTCATCAGATGATGCAGAACCTTTGTCTGCTTAACTTTTCACTTCTTTTGAAAGCAGTGTGGGTATCTTCAAATCTTCTTCATATAGCAGTCAGTTTTTTAAATGTTAGTTGTTATCCTTTAAATATGTTCCATTTAAAAATGTTTATTTTTAAAAAGTTAAAAAAAAAGAATCAAAGATTAAGATTGAAAATATTACCTCTTACTGAATTCTAAAGATGTGTAAAAGTGTTTTGTAGTACAAGTTGAGTTTCTTGTTAGTTTTTTTAGGGAAACCACTGTCTGAAACTGCCCACCCTGTCTAGGCTTGATGATAGTCATTTGCAAGAGTTAGCTTACAACAGGAGGCCCTGGTAAGGAATGTGGAACTAACAAGCTACCACCAACGGGAACAGTTTGGGAATGGTCAAAAGGAAAGAGGAGACATCAGTCCACACGTCCTACCAACCTCCTGGAATCCTCCTTGCTGGCATCCATCTTGGCTGAGTGATGAACGTGCCACCAGGAAGGACCCTGAATCAGAATGATTGGCCAGAGACAACCTAGAAACTAACCCCATCACTATAAAACCTGGCGCATGGCAGAACAGTTCTCCTGGGTTCCCTTACCCTGCTGCTCTCCCTGGGCACCATTTCCCAATAAAGTCTCTTGCTTTGTTAAAAAAAGCAAAAATAAAAAATAAAATTCTCACAGTGTAATACTCAAGGTGACAATGAGGTATTTTAAATTTAAATAAGAGCACTGTGAACTGAAAAAAAAAAAATCACAATGTGCGAGTTGTGAGTTAAGTTTTATTTGGGGCAAAATAAGAACTATAGCCAGGGAGACAGCCTCAGTAGCTCTGGAGAACTGCTCCAAATAGCAAGAAGGCAGGTCAGTATATATGTGATTTTAGTGAAAGGGGATCCATGCAATCATGCACAGATTTTGACAGAGGCTTTCTGTTAGTCACAAGGAGGTTGCTGCTAGTCATGAGGAGCAAATGTCTCTGTTAATGATTTTAGTGCTTTCGTAGACAGGAGATGCAAGAAATTGGGCTCATAAAATCTCCTAAAAATATCTAACTCCTTGAAGATCTGTTCTGCCAGTTTTTCCCCAGAGCACAGAGTGCCTCATTCCTGATCTCCACTCTGAAGTCATTTCAAAGAGTACTGAAGGTCAGAGATGGCAGTGGCTACTTCATTCTTCTGGAACTAGATGGCTGCTGCTGCTGCTAAGTCAGTTTAGTCATGTCCGACTCTGTGCAACCCCATAGACGGTAGCCCACTAGATGGCAAGCAAAGAGTTTTAGTTGCTACCACTTCCCAGGTGGCTCAATGGTAAAGAATCCACCTGCCAGTGCAGAAGATGCAGGTTCAATCCCTGGGTTGGGAAGATTCCCTGGAGGAGAAATGACAATCCACTCCAGTATTCTTACCTGGAAAACTCCATGTATAGAGAAGTCTGGCAGGCTACAGTCCCGGGGTTGCAGAGTTGGACACAAATGAGTGACTGAACGCATGCACGCACTGTATACTAGTTCAGTTTTAGAGAGTTTTCCTCTTTGAATTACAATTTGATTTAGTAATACCTGAAAAGAATGTCAGAGACAATAACTTATGTTATTAACCAATGCTGACTTGTTTTTAAAGATGCTTCTTACTTTTGTGCTTTCATAGTAATGTTTATTTTTTGCTGATTATAAATGTGACACATTAGTAAAAAAATTTTTTTTAAATATGGCAAAATTTGAAGAAAAAATAATAATCATTATCCAGTGATAATCATTTATCATTTTGTATGTTTCTATTTTTTTCTGAATGGTATGCATGTGTTTATATATGAGAAATATGTAATTGAGTGGGGCTTATACTGTACAACATTTTGTACTTTATTTTTTTAATGTTGAAATTACGTTCTTAACTTTTCTCAGTCATTAACTGTTTTCAGAAACATTTAAGCACTGTGTTACATCCCATTTATTTATGTATTGTGCTTAGTTGCTCAGTCATGTCCAACTTTTGCAACCCCATGGACTGTAGCCTACTAGGTTTCTCTGTCCATGAAATTCTCCAGGCAAGAATAATGGAGTGGGTTGCCATTTCCTACTCCAGGGCTTCCCAACTCAGGGACCGAACCCTAGTCTTTTGTGTCTCCTGCAGTGGCAGGTGGATTCTTTACCACTAGTGTCACCTGGAAAGCCCATTTGCTTATGATCCATTACTTATTCAACAATTTTATTGTTGGCCTTTAAGTTGTTTACATTTGTGACTATGAATAATCCCATAATGGACATATTTACATATAGATGTATATTTCTGTATCTGTGATTATTTCCTTTGAATAGATTTCATAAAGAATTATTAGTTCAAAAGATACAAACATTTCTCAGGTCTCAGAGTAATCTCTCTAAAAGATAGGGTGACCATATAGTTGATCAACCAAACCACTTTCATCAGAACAGATGCTAAGATAGACAGAACTGGAACAGTAGATACAAACAAATACTTAGCTAATTGAAAAAGGATCTAGGGTCAGTCATCCTATTATCCTATTATAAAAGGAAATATGACTATTTCCTTTTAAATCCCTCTGATGTTATCCTATTAGAATAAGAAAAATCCCTTGCATGACTGATTTTTAATAAAAGTAATGACAGTATACCTATTGTCATAACAACTCATTATCAAGCACAAGAATTTATGCTTTCTTATTCATCAGAATTTTGCTTGTGAGTGAATGTGAATCTACACTGCATGCTAGAAATCACACACACAATTTAGGACTGAGTGTAATTCCATTACAAAATTATAAAGAGATCTGAACATAACACATTTTTAAAGTATTACTATCAAACCTGAACCAAGTAACCAGCCAAGTAATAAAGAAGGATGAAGGAAATTATTAGTCTATAAGTCTTGTCTCCCAAATAAGAGAAAGAAGTTCCACTCTACAGTGGACTATTTTGAAGAGATAACTTTCACAATGCAAGGGAGTGAATTAATTAACTTGTAACAGAGGAAATTTTAAGACGCAGTATGACATTTAAGTGTGACACAACTATTTTAAGGCAGTCTTTGTCTTTAGCCTTTGTTCATTTGCCTTTACTTTATTGTACTTGCATCATGTGCAAGTAAGGCATTGTGTTTGACAGGGTAGATATTTAAATGATAATTTTAAGACAATAAGTAAGTAGGACATTTAAAAAACCTGCGTATTTCAAAGTGGTTACCAAGAGGGTTCTTGGCATACAGTGATATGCAGTGTGTTTAGCAGTTTACTTGGGTCTTCTGCATAGTCATTCAAGTTGTGTCCAACTCTTTGTGACCCCATGGACTGCAGCCCTCCAGGCTCCTCTGTCCAGGGGATTTTCCAGGCAAGAATACTGGAGTAGATTGCCCTTTCCTCCTCCAGGGGATTTTCCTGACCCAGGAAAAATCCACATCTCCTGTGTCTCCTGCATTGGCAGGCAGATTCTTTACCACTGAGTCACCTGGGAAGCCCTTGGCCATCTGATAAAAAAATGTGTTCTTCTTAGGAAATATATAATTGTTTGTGGTATGCGCTATTATTCTAATTTTAATTGAGTTGTGGGATTTTTTTACTATTTAAAATATATAGGAACTTCCCTGGTGTTGAGCAGTTAAGACTTTGCATTCCAATGCAGGGGCTTGCAGATAAAATCCCTGGTTGAGGAGTTAAGATCCTGCATTTCTGCCAACCAGAAAAATCAAAACATAAAGCAGAAACAATATTCTAATAAATTCAATAAAGACTTAAAAACCTTTAAAATGTATATATAAAGAAAAAATTTTAATTATCAAATTAGAGATATTCTAGAAAGCACTAGACAGTAAAGGCAATTGTCCTTCTTTTCCAATCTGGATGATTTTCATTTCATTTTTCTTGCCTTGCTGCACTGGAAGAACCTCCAGGAGAGGAGGGAGAGAGCAGGCCTTTTTGCCTTGCTCCTGATATTGGGGGAAAAATTTCAGTCTTCTGTCATTAAATATTGTGCGCCCTATAGAGTCTTTATATATGCTCTGTATCAGGTAAAGGAAACACTCTTCTACTCATAGCCTGATGAGAATTTATTATTATTATTATTATTGAGAATAAATGTTGGATTTTGTTTAAAAATTATTCTGAATTTGTTAAAAAGATCAATTTCTTTCTTTTTGTTTGTTAGTATGGGGAATTACATTTCCTGATATATGATTGTTAAGCTAATCATGCATTACTGGGACAAGCCTCAGTTTGTCATTATGTGTTATCCTTTTTGTATATTCAGTTCATTTCAGTCACTAGGTCATGTCCGACTCTTTGTGATCCCATGAACTGCAGCATGCCAGGCCTCCCTGTCCATCACCAACACCCGGAGTTTACCCAAACTCATGTCCATTGAGCCAATGATGCCATTCAATCATCTCATCCTCTGTTGTCCCCTTTTCCTCCTGCCCCCAATCCCTCCCAGAATCAAGGTTTTTTCATATGAGTCAGCTCTTTGCAGCAGGTGGCCATAATATTGGAGTTTCAGCTTCAACATCAGTCTTTTCAATGAACATCCACAACTGATCTCCTTTGGGATGGACTGGTTGGATCTCCTTGCAGTCCAAGTGACTCTCAAGAGTCTTCTCCAACATCACAGTTCAAAAGCATCACTTCTTCGGTGCTCTGCTTTCTTTATAGTCCAACTCTCACATCCATACATGATCACAGGAAAAACCATAGCCTTGACTAGACGGACCTTTGTTCACAAAATGATGTCTCTGCTTTTGAATATACTATCTAGGTTGGTCACAACTTTCCTTCCAAGCAGTAAACATCTTTTAATTTCATGGCTGCAATCACCATCTGCAGTGATTTTGGAGCCGCCAAAAATAAAGTCTGACACTGTTTCCTCTGTTTCTCCATCTATTTCCCATGAAGTGATGGGACCAGATGCATGATCTTCGTTTTCTGAATGTTGAGCTTTAAGCCAACTTTTTCACTCTCCTCTTTCACTTTCAACAAGAGGCTCTTTAGTTCCTCTTCACTTTCTGCCATAAGGGTGATGTCATCTGCATATCTGAGGTTATTGATATTTCTCCTGGCAATCTTGATTCCAGCTTGTGTTTCTTCCAGTCCAGCGTTTCTCGTGATGTACTCTGCATATAAGTTAAATAAGCAGGGTGACAATATACAGCCTTAATGTACTCCTTTTCCTATTTGCAACCAGTCTGTTGTTTCATGTCCAGTTCTAACTGTTGCTTCTTGACCTGCATACAGATTTCTCAAGAGGCAGGTCAGATGGTATGATATTCCTATCTCTTTCAGAATTTTCCACAGTTTATTGTGATCCACACAGTCAAAGGCTTTGGCATAGTCAATAAAGCAGAAGTAGATGTTTTTCTGGAACTCTCTTGCTTTTTCCATGATCCAGTGGATGATGGCAATTTTATCTCTGGTTCCTCTGCCTTTTCTGGAACCAGCTTGAACATCAGGAAATTCACGGTTCACATATTGCTGAAGCCTGGCTTGGAGAATTTTGAGCATTACTTTACTAGCGTGCGAGATGAGTACAATTATGTGGTAGTTTGAGCATTCTTTGGCATTGCCTTTCTTTGGGATTGGAATGAAAACTGACCTTTTCCAGTCCTGTGGCCACTGCTGAGTTTTCCAAATTTGCTGGCATATTGAGGGCAGCACTCTCACAGCATCATCTTTCAGGATTTGAAATAGCTCAACTGGAATTCCATCACCTCCACTAGCTTTGTTTGTAGTGATGCTTCCTAAGGCCCATTTGACTTTCTATTCCAGGATGTCTGGCTCTAGGTGAGTGATCACACCATCATGGTTATCTTGATCATGAAGATCTTTTTTGTACAGTTCTTCTGTGTTTCTTGCCACCTCTTCTTAATATCTTCTGCTTCTGTTAGGTCCATACCATTTTTGTCCTTTTTTGAGCCCATCTTTACATAAAATGTTGCTTGGTATCTCTAATTTTCTTGAAGAGATCTCTAGTCTTTCCCATTCTGTTATTTTCCTCTATTTCTTTGCATTAATTGCTGAGGAAGGCTTTCTTATCTCTCCTTGCTATTCTTTGGAACTCTGCATTCAAATTTCCTTTTCTTCTTTGCTTTTTGCTTCTCTTTTTTTCACAGCTATTTGTAAGGCCTCTTCAGACAGCCATTTTGCTTTTTTGCATTTCTTTTCCTTGAGGATGGTTTTTATCCCTGTCTCCTGTACAATGTCATGAACCTCTGTCCATAGTTCATCAGGCACTCTGTCTATCAGATCTAGTCCCTTAAATCTATTTTGTATATTATTGGATGTTATTTCCTAATATATCATAGAGGGATTTTGCATTTGTGTTCATGAGGAATATTGTCTTCATGTTTGCCTCATAGAAGGAGTGGGCAGTCTTTTGCCCTTTTCTTTCTTTCTTTTTCTTCTTCTTCTTTTTTTTTTTAATTTTACTTTATTTTACTTTACAATACTTCTGGGAGAGCTTGTGTAGAATTGGTTTATCTTCCTTAAATATTTGTTAGAATTCAACAGTGAGGCCATTGGCCCTGGAATTTTCTTTGTGGAAAAATTTAAACTATATATCAGTTTCTAAAATAGATATGTAGGTATACAGGTACTCTTTTGCAGTGACCCTGCAATTCTGTGTCTTTCAAGGATACCATTTTTTCTGAGTGAATTTATGATCATAAAGTTATTGAAAATAGACCTTTATTATTTTACTTATTGTAAAATATATAGAGATGACACCCTTTCTTAATTGATATTTGCAGTTTGTATCTTCACACTCCTTTTCTCATAAGTCTGGCTAATGGTTCATTAATTTTATTGATTTTTTTTAAAAGACTAGCTTTTAAGTTTATTGAATTAAAATGTTTTCTTTTGTGATTTCTGCCCTACTCTTATGTTTTTAAATTTTGCTTACTTTAGCTTTAATTGGCTATTTTTTTATTCTGTGGGTGTCAATTATTTCAAGTTGCTTGTAGTATTATTTAAGGTGCCTGTATCTTTACAGATTTTCTGCATACTTTGTCTATCAATTATTAAGAGATGTTGAAGTCTCCAGCTATATTTTGTAATTCTGTCAGAGTTTTGCTTTTTTAGTTTGCAGTTATGTAATTAGGTACATAAAAATTGAGGATTGTTATGTCCTCCTAAATGAATTGTCCCCTTTCTAATTATGAAGTAATTAAGGAGTACGTTGAGGCTGTATATTGTCACCCTGCTTATTTAACTTCTATGCAGAGTACATCATGAGAAATTCTGGACTGGAAGAAGCACAAGCTGGAATCAAGATTGCCAAGAGAAATATCAATAACCTCAGATATGCAGATGACACCACCCTTATGGCAGAAAGTGAAGAAGAACTAAAGAGCCTCTTGATGAAAGTGAAAGAGGAGAGTGAAAAAGTTGGCTTAAAGCTCAACATTCAGAAAACTATGATCATGGCATCCGGTCCCATCACTTCATGGGAAATAGATGGGGAAACAGTAGAAACAGTGTCAGACTTTATTTTTTGGGGCTCCAAAATCACTACAGATGGTGATTGTAGCCATGAAATTAAAAGATGCTTACTCCTTGGGAGGAAAGTTATGACCAACCTAGGTAGCATATTAAAAAGCAGAGCCATTACTTTGTCAACAAAGGTCCGTCTAGTCAAGGCTATGGTTTTTCCAGTGATCATGTATGGATGTGACAGTTGGACTGTGAAGAAGTCTGAGTGCCAAAGTGATTCTTTTGAACTGTGGTGTTGGAGAAGACTCTTGAGAGTCCCTTGGACTTCAAGGGGATCCAACCAGTCCATCCTAAAGGAGATCAGTCCTGGGTGTTCACTGGAAGGACTGATGCTAAAGCTGATACTCCAGTGCTTTGGGCCACCTCATGTAAAGAGTTGACTCATTGGAAAAGACCCTGATGCTGGGAGGGATTGGGGGCAGGAGGAGAAGGGGACGACAGAGGATGAGATGGCTGCTGGCATCACCAACTCAATGGACATGAGTTTCAGAAACTCTGGGAGTTGGTGATGGACAGGGAGACCTGGCATGCTGCGATTCATGGGGTTGCAGAGAGTCGGACACTGCTGAGTGACTGAACTGAACTGACCTGACTGAAGATGGATCTTTGTTGGCAAAGTAATGTCTCTGCTTTTTAATATGCTGTCTAGGCTTGTCATACCTTTTCTTTCAAGGAGTAAGCTTCTTTTCTGCAGTGATTTTGTAGACCCCCCCAAAATAAAGCCTATTGCTGTTTGCATTGTTTCCCCATATATTTTCCATGAAGTGATGGGAACAGATGTCATGATCTTAGTTTTCTGAATGTTGAGTTTTAAGTTAACTTGTTCACTCTCCTCTTTCACTGTCATCAAGAGGCTCTTTAGTTCCTCTTCACTTTCTTTTGTAAGAGTGG
The DNA here is from genome assembly GCA_006408695.1 of Aepyceros melampus. NCBI lineage: Eukaryota > Metazoa > Chordata > Mammalia > Artiodactyla > Bovidae > Aepyceros > Aepyceros melampus. The sequence goes on along the minus strand of SJXQ01000343.1, from coordinate 15,769 downwards.
TGTCATCTGCATATCTGAGGTTATTGATATTTCTCCTGGCAATCTTGATTCCAGCTTGTGCTTCATCCAGCCTGGCATTTTGCGTGTTATACACTGTATATATGTTAAATAAACAGGGTGACAATACACAGCCTTGATTTGGAACCTTTCCGATTTGGAACCAGTCTGTTCTATGTGCAGTTCTAATTGTTGCTTCTTGACCTGCATACAGATTTCTCAAGAGGCAGATCAGATGGTCAGGTATCCCTGTCTCTTGAAGAACTTATCAGTTTGTGTAAGATCACTGTGTTGTGATCCACACAGTCAAAGGCTTTGGCATAGTCAATAAAGCAGAAGTAGATGTTTTTTTGGAACTCTCTTGCTTTTTCCATGATCCAGCGGATGTTGGCAATTTGATCTCTGGTTCTTCTGCCTTTTCTAAATCCAGCTTGAACATCTGGATGTTCACGGTTTACATACTATTGATGCCTGGTTTGGAGAATTTTGAGCATTACTTTGCTAGCATGTGAGATGAGTGCAATTGTGTGGTAGTTTGAGCATTCTTTGGCATTGCCTTTCTTTGGGATTAGGTGAAAACTGACCTTTCCCAGTATAGCATGGTCTGTTTTTTTCTATTTTTAGTTGTTTTTTAGCTCTTGAGTACCACACATTTTTGGAGTCTAGTTTTTTGGTGATGTAGGTCTCTGAACTCACTTTGCACTTTTTAGAGACCTGGACTGTGTCTTATTTCTCACATGTATGCCCCATTAAAATGCTGCATCTGAGAGGTTGGTAGTTTTATTTGTAGAGATACCAAAAGGGATGCATTTTGGATATAAAAGTACATGGACTTTATCTGGTCAAGAGTAGTTTGTGATTCTGATGGGCCACCTTGAAGGACATGTCTGGCAGGCAGTTGGTTGTACAGTTTTATGACCTAGAGCTGTCAGCTCATGGGAACTTCTTGAATTCATGGGTAGAAATGAATTCCCCTAAGAAAACTGTTCAGAATGAGAGAAGAACCAAAATGAAAACCTGGCAAAGAGGGGTATTAATCTGTTGTTTAGGTAAGTTCTAATGGAGTATATATACTTATGGTAATGAAGATTTCTTATATCTATGAATTGTTAAGTGCAAATAAAAGTGAATCTTTCATCATGAAAAATAATTTTTATATTTCATTCTCTGATCTGTTAATATTCCTTCTAAAGTGCTTGATCTAAATATACCTTAAATAGTTCAAGTTATTCATAAATATTTTTCTAAATTTAGTCTCAGATGCTGCAAAGAATTGAATTGTCTTGGTCAACAAGTTACATAAAATGCCCAAAGGCTCAAGTTTGTCAGCTGTTTCATACTTAACTCTTACTGCCAAGTAATACCACAGAGGATTCACATATTTTAAGCCAGTAAATATGTGCTTTAATTGCCAAATCTTGTGAGTGTTTTCCCTAATGATCCTTGGTCACTATTTATGTGCTCCTGTTGTTGAGTAATCTTACCCTGATTAGGGGTGGTGAAAATATTGGGATAATTCCATTACAGATGGAAATGTCACAGGCTGGATTCTACATGTTAGAACTCTTGTCAGCAGATATTCAAGTTCCTAAGCAGTGTGTGGGCTGTTCAGAAAATTGATCCTAAACAAGAATTTATTTTAACTTAAAATATACTTGTCCAGAAATTTTTAAATAGAAAATTTAAAAATTAAAAAAAAATTTAAAGGTTTGATATGATACCTCTACTTAGAAATTTTTTCTTATTAACTGTTGTTTAGTATTGGTATAAATTATGATGCCTGTAACAATCCAAAGAGGTTAGAAATCATTTCATTCATAATAAGTGATTTATCTAGTGAGTAAACTTCTCAATTTCTAATCCTGCTTTTGTTATCACAGAGACTGTGAAGTGGATAAGGTCATTCTGCCTCCTGGTGTTGCAGTTAATCCAGTCTCCAAATTGCAAAAGGCTTCACAGTGATTTTGAAATTTTGCCTTTGCTGAAAGCATGATTACTAACTAATCTACTTGGCCCTTCACATTTTTTGGTGTGTGTGAAATAAAAATTTAATTTGAAGCAAAATGTGTATTTAGTTGCTCAGTCATGTCAACTCTTTGCGACCCCATGGACTGTAGCCTGCTTGGCTCCTCTGTCCACGGAGATTCTCCAGACAAGAATAGTGGAGTGGGTTGCCAGCCCTCCTTCAGGGGATCTTCCCAATCCATAGATTGAACCCAGGTCTCCTGCATTGTGAGCAGATTCACCGTCCTAGCCACCAGGGAAGGAATGTCACCTCCTATCTAGCTATCCTTCTAGGAACTTAGGTGATAAAATTATTTATATGAAGGCTGTGAGTTAATTTCCTTGAGACATGAGACTAGTAATCACAGTGATTTTATATAGATTTTCTAGGCTCATGTAAAATTCGGCCATATATGTAATTTAAAAATAGTAAATACCCTAAACTTGAAAACAGATCTTTTTAGTACATATATACGTATAAAAGGCCATTTCATGTTGTCTCTCTCTCTTTCTCTTTTGAGTACCTCTACAGCTCCCTAGGTAGTCAGAGGTTAAGAATTCTGCCAGTGCTGAAGAGGTGGGAGATGCAGGTTCGATCCCTGGGTTGGGAAGATCCTCTGAAGAAAATGGCAACCCACTCCAGTATTCTTGCCTAGAAAATCCCTGGACAGAGGAGTCTCGCAGGCTACAGTCCATGGGGTTGCAAAGGAGTCAGACACCATTTAGTAGCTAAACAACATAGTCCCTCCTACAGTCCTATTCATTCTCTTATTTCAATAAGAACATTTGCACATAAAGATTTTAGTTCTTCATAGAATGAGTTTAATTTGTGATCTTCTTGACAGAGACTAATGATCAGCAATGATGACACAGCTCAACAAACCATTTACTATTCCAAGCTAAAATGTGTAGTTATAGTACTGAAACTTTCAGTCTAACCATCACAATCAGTTGAGAGAAGACTGCAGGCTATCAAGCAAGATGCACTCTTGAAACTTGGGTCAAGTTCAGGAAATATTATCCTCTAAGACTGACAGTGACACCAGGCATGGGTGGAATTCGCTGTTTACAGCTGTCTCTTTCATAAGCGCCTTAGTGCAACTTGAAATGACAAGAACTGAATATGACACCAGGAACAAACCACACTAAAATATAACTGCATACAATAAAAGAAAAGGTACATGACTGAGCGACTGAACTGAACTGATAGTAAGGAGGTATTTTGAAACGAATAAAGGGAACAATATTTCATGGATCTTTGAAAACTCAGTTTCAGAATAAGAATCTCAATACAAATCTCTGGGTATCCTCGGGCAAGGTGGCATCCAGTTTGCATATTACACTGAGCAGTGCCTGTCCCCATGAACATCCTCATGACAGTTACTGTCAGAAGTAGATAAACTGCCATTTTAGAGATAGATGATTTTGGAAAATGAAAATTATTTCATTAGATTTTACTTCTTTCTTACCATCTTTTAAAAATTATATGAGCAATGTATATGCTTTTAGGAAAATTTGAAGATAAAATTAAGGATCATGAGATCACACCCCAAATCTGTGTTTTTTACAAAATATGTTCATTACTTACATATTACTTTACAATTCCTAATTTGTTTTCACTAATATCTTCAGGCAAGATCATTTCAATTAGCTGTAGGTAAAGTAACAAAAATGGGATTATCATTATAGGGTCAACATTGATCTCTTCTATATCATTTTCCCATTAATGCGGAAAGAGTAGCATAAGTATAAAAATCTGAAAGTTAAATGTAGTGAGTTTCTTGACTTGCAAACCCAAGAACCACATCCTGTTCCTATGGATACCCACTGAATTTCCTATTTTCATCAAGCATCTTTGTTAAGCTAAGATTTATTCATGACAATTCTGCCAGTTATGGGGTTCAGTTCAGTTCAGTTCAGTCGCTCAGTCGTGTCCGACTCTTTGCGACCCCATGAATCGCAGTACACCAGGCCTCCCTGTCCATCACCAACTCCCGGAGTTCACCCAGACTCACATCCATTGAGTCCGTGATGCCATCCAGCCATCTCATCCTCTGTCGTCCCCTTCTCCTCCTGCTCCCAATCCCTCCCAGCATCAGGGTCTTTTCCAATGAGGCAACTCTTCGCATGAGGTGGCCAAAGGACTGGAGCTTCAGCTTTAGCATCATTCCTTCCAAAGAAATCCCAGGGTTGCAAAATAGTAAATGTTCTATGACTTTTCAGCAAATCATAGAAACACAGAAATAGTGATTAACTATTTTCAAAATTCCTTCATCTTCCTTTTTTTTTCTTGTTATTCTCACAATGTGTTATCTTGGTCAGTTTCTGCTGCCTCCTGCTTCAAACCAATGAATGCCATCCTTACTCTTGGTCTCATTTCCTGTAGGGCTAAGACTTTAATAGAAAGATTCTGATCTCTTGGTTTCCCTGACAGCAGCATTTGCCAGCCTATAAAATGCCTAGGTGTTCAATTGTAATCTAAATTTTATAAGAAAATCTTATGGAGAAATCTATTTCTTCATACTACTCATACTTTTGAAAGAGTTTTGAAGTGGTTAGGTAGAGGAAACATTATTTTCTTTCCCTGTGTTTTGCAGCTATCAACTGCTCTCCTCTTCATCATTTTCTAAGTTGGTGACAGACCCAAATATCACTACATGGCCCTTTTCCTGTGTTCTTTCATCATTCTTGTAATGTTCAGTTTGAAAGAATGTTAAAGCAGTGTCTCTACTGAGCTTGAGCTAAGGTTACAGTGGTAAAAACTTCAGTATAAAATTTTAACAGCAGTGTGGTTTGGATTTGTTATTTTTGTTAGGAAACCATTTGTGTAGGGACCTACTGTATAGAACAGGGAACTCTGTTCAATGTTATGTGGCAGCCTAGATGCGAGTGGGGTTTGGGGGAGAATGGATACATGCATGTCTATGGCTGAGTTGCTTTGCTGTGCATCTGATACTATCACAATATTGTTAATTGGCTATACTCCAATACATGGCCTTCCCTGGTGGCTCAGATGGTAAAGAATGTACCTGCAATGCAGGAGACCTGGGTTAGATGCCTGGGTCAGGAGGATCCCCTGGAGAAGGGGATGGCTACCCACCCCAGTGTGAAGAGCCGACTTATTGGAAAAGACCCTGATACTGGGAAGGATTGAGAGCAGGAGGACAAGCAGGTGACAGAGGATGAGATGGTTGGATGGCATCACTGACTCAATGGGCATGAGTTTGAGCAAGCTCTGGGAGATAGTGAAGAACAGGGAAGCTTGGCATGCTGCAGTCCATGGGGTCACACAGAGTTGAACATTACTAGGTGACTAACACTTTCACTCCAATACAAAATAAAAAGGTAAAAAAAGAAACTACTCATAGGGTGTAGTGCTTTTGTCCAGCTCTGATGTCTGTGGTGCCTGCTTCTGCACTGAGGGACATCACAGCATCCTTATGTAATGTGACCGAGGTGCTGGAATCAAGCACTGTGGTCAGAAGGTAAATGTGGATTTTTTTTTTAAGGAAAATGCATTGTTTTCCAAGGGGAAATATGGCATATTTCTCAACTCTACCACTACCACCACCACCACCAAGTATTCTTAATTCCTTTTCCTCACTGCACAGATTCTTACAAGGTGGATAAATGTTCCTGACTCCTCAGGCATCTGATCTTTCTGTGAGAGTTTCTCTTCATTCCTTTCATAATAAGAAGCAGCATGCCGATTGGTTAAAAGCTTGAGGTTTGAATCAGAGGGTCCTGGTTTGAACCCTGACACTGCTGTATAGCTTTCTGGCCTTGAACAAGTTATTGGACCTCTCCAAGCCCCAGTGTCTTTCTCTAAGAAATTGAGGTTAGTAGTAGTAAGGGCAGAGTATTGTGTGACTCTTCAGTAGAATCATGCTTTAGAGGGTTTAGCATGATGAAGATCAAACACCAATTACTTTCACTTTTTGTTTTTAATTTTTAAAAATGTTGTGTTGGTTTCTGCCGTGTGTGTGTGTTGCTTAGTCGTGTCTGACTCTTTGCAACCCCATAGACTGTAGCCCATGAGGCCCTTCCGTCCATGGGATTCTCCAGGCAAGAACACTGGAGTGGGTTGCCATTTCCCTCTGCAAAAGGAACTATAGAAAGAAAGGAAGTGAAGTCGCTCAGTCATGTCCAACTCTTTGTGACCCCATGGACTGTAGCCTACCAGGCTCCTCCATCCATGGAATTTTCCAGGCAGGAGTACTGGAGTGGGTTGCCATTTCTTTCTGCCGTACAACAACTCAAATCAGCCATAATTATACATATAGCCCCTCCCTCTTGAGCCTTCTTCCACTCCCGCCATCAGTTATTTTTATTTTACAAATCTTTGTGAGATTTTCTCTGATGTTCCATTTTAAGAAACAGTTTGACTTTTGTGCTTTTCCAAGCCTCTTTTCCTCGTCCTTCACCAGCTTTGTAAAATCTCACCTCTTCCATGTATTTTCATGTACAGCCAAACTCAGCATGTAAAAATAGGACTCTCTGCAGTGATTGCAAATGATTTTGTTTGTTCCTGCTGTTGTATGAATCATGCTGTACTCTAGACGAGCAGGATCATGTATTGTCCATACTACTGCTTTCTGATGACAGTGATAGTGAAGGACTCTGCACAAATAGGAAGCTGCCATATTTTTAGGATAAAGGCCAGTGTTAGGGTGTACTTAATTATTTTTAAACCTCACTCACTGAATGTACTTGGAAGCTTTTGTTATTTTGTTATTCAGATGGGGTTATCAGGCATGGACCAGGCTCTCTGTGTTTGTACACATACTCCATGTACACAATTTATTTAAATTTAATATTCTCATTAAAGCTGCTACTGAAAATCACTGCATGGCAAATGGATGAAGATCTCTGGGAACCCATACTGGGAGTAATTAGGAAAAGTGGTTTAAAAACTATTTGGGGATTTGTCTCTTAGGGATTGGTAGAGATCTGTAGAGAACATTATCCCTGAGTTATAACTGAATAGGCTTTTTATTAATTAATCTGAACTGGAGATTATTTTTTCTAATCCCTCATGTGCAACTGTACCTAAAACTTATTAAATAATGCAATTAAACATAATTCTTTTACTGGCATTGATGGTCTTATAGAGAGGGTTAGATAAACAGAGTCTATGGGATCAAGGCACCTTTATTATATATATATAAAAAATATATATTTATAATATATTTATAATATAGTATAATATATTTATTATATTTATATATAAATATATATATATTTCCCTGTAGCTCAGATGGTAAAGAATCTGCCTGCAGTGCAGGGGACCTGGGTTTGATCCCTGGGTCAGGAAGATCTCCTGGAGAAGGAAATGGCAACCCACTCCAGGATTCTTGCCTGGAGAATCCCATGGACAGAGGAGCCTCATGGGCTGCTGTCCATGGTGTTGCAGAGTTGGACATGACTGAGTGACTCACATACACATATAATATATATAAATACTGCAGCCTTTGTCCTCACGCTTCTGTCTCCTTACTGAAAGGGCTCCATGAGTAAAACTGTCAATTTCTCTGTAGTACTACCTCACAGAAGATGAAATAAAATGCTTGATAACTTTTTAAAATGGAGAATTTGATACAGTTTTTTTTTTTTTGTGTGTGTGTGTGTGTGTGTGTGTGTGTGAAACACAACACTGTAATTATGTGGTGAACTGGAGACGAAGCCTGGAAGAAGACAACTTTTTTTCCCAGACTGGATCCTGGTGTTATCTTAAAATAAACCTCCTCCATCCACCTTGGCATTGAAGTGAAGTTGTGAGGCTCACAATGAAGGATTGTTCTATAAACATAATCTTGTTCTGTTCACCACTTTTCAATTCAAATATTTCTGCATTTCCTGTCATGGTGTTGAAGCTATCAGAAACAATTTAAAATTAGTCACAATGCGATTTTTTAGGTATTTTGCTTCAAATTGTCTTAGTATATCTAACTTTATTATTTCTCTTTTAAAATTGAGAAATATATATTAATATAGCAGTTTAAAGTATATAATATAATGATTCAATATTTGTATATATTGTGAAATGATCACATAAGTATTGTGATCACCATACATAATTACAGGTTTTTTTCTTGTGATTAGAACTTTTGAAATCTACTTTCTTAACAATTTTCAAATATGTAATATGGTATTATTAACTATAGTCAGTATGCTGTATGTTACAATCCAAGACTTACTTTATAACTGAAAGTTTGTACCTTTTGACTTCTTTCACCCTTTTTACCCACCTCCTTACCTCCACCCCTCAGCCTCTGACAACCTCCAGTCTGCTCTCTATGAGTTCAATTTGTTTCAGATTACACCTATAAATGAGATCATGGTATTTATCTTTCTCTGTCTGACTTATTTCACATAACATAATGCCCTAAGGAACATGTATGTTGTTGCAAATGGCAAGATTTTATTTCTGTTTTGGGGGTGAATAATATTCCATTGTGTTTACATTCATTCACTGATGGACAAGTAGGTTGTTTCCATATCTTGGCTATTTTAAATCATGCTGCAGTGAATATGAAGGTACATATATCATTTTGAGTTAGTGTTTCCATTTCCTTTGGATAAATACCCAGATATAGACTTGCTGGATTGTGTGGCAGTTCTGTTTTTAACTTTTTTAGGACTCTTCATACCCTTTTATATAGTGGTTGCACCAATTTATCTTCCTACCAACTGTGCACAAGGGGTCTCTTTTCCTCAAACCCTTGCCAACACTTGTTATTTATTGGCTTTTTGATAATAGCCATTCTAATAGGTGTAACGCTGAAGAAGCTGAGTGTTCTATGAAGACCTACAAGACCTTCTAGAACTAACACCCAAAAGAGATGTCCTTTTCATTATAGGGGACTGGAATGCAAAAGTAGGAAGTTAAGAAACACTGGGAGTAACAGGCAAATTTGGCCTTTGAGTACAGAATGAAGCAGGGCAAAGACTAATAGAGTTTTGCCAAGAGAACACACTGGTCATAGCAAATACCTTCATCCAACAACACAATGAGACAATCTACTCATGGACATCACCAGATGGTTGACACCAAAATCAGACTGATTATATTCTTTGCAGCCAAAGAGGGAGAAGCTCTATACAGTCAGCAAAAACAAGACCGGGAGCTGACTGTGGTTCAGATCATGAACTCCTTATTGCCAAATTCAGACTGAAATTGAAGAAAGTGGAGAGAACCACTAGACCATTCAAGTATGACCTAAATCAAATCCCTTATGACTATAAGTGGAGGTGAGAAATAGATTTAAGAGACTAGATCTGATAGACAGAGTGCCTGATGAACTATGGACGGAGGTTCAAGGAGACAGGGATCAAGACCATTCCCGAGAAAAAGAAATGCAAAAAAGCAAAATGGCTGTCTGAGAAGGCCTTACAAATAGCTGTGAAAAGAAGGGAAGTAAAAAGCAAAGGAGAAAAGGAAAGATATATGCATTTGAAAGCAGCGTTCCAAAGAATAGCAAGGAGAGATAAGAAAGCCTTCCTCAGCGATCAATGCAAAGAAATAGAGGAAAACAATAGAATAGGAAAGACTAGATATCTCTTCAAGAAAATTAGAGATACCAAGGGAATATTTCATGCAAAGATGGGCAAAATAAAGTACAGAAATTGTAGGGACCTAAAAGAAGCAGAAGATATTAAGAAGAGGTGGCAAGAATACACAGAAAAACTGTATGAAAAAGATCTTCATGACCCAGATAACCACAGTGGTGTGATCACTCGAGCCAGACATCCTGGAATGTAAAGTCAAGTGAGCCTTAGGAAGCATCACTATGAACAAAGCTAGTGGAGGTGATGGAATTCCAGTGGAGCTATTCCAAATCCTGAAAGATGATGCTGTGAAAGTGCTGCACTCAATATGCCAGCAAATTTGGAAAACTCAGCACTGGCCATAGGACTGGAAAAGATCAGTTTTCATTCCAATCCCCCAAAAAAAGGCAATGCCAAAGAATGCTCAAACTACCACACAATTGCACTCATCTCACATGCTAGTAAAGTGATGCTCAAAATTCTCCAAGCCAGGCTTCAGCAATATGTGAACCATGAACTTCTAGATGTTCAAGCTGGTTTTAGAAAAGGCAGAGGAACCAGAGATCAAATTGCCAACATCTGCTGGATCATCAAAAAAGCAAGAGAATTCCAGAAAAACATCTACTTCTGCTTTATTGACTATGCCAAAGCCTTTGACTGTGTGGATCACAAGAAACTGTGGAAAATTCTGAGAGAGATGGGAATATCAGACCACCTGACCTGCCTCCTGAGATACCTGTATGAAGGTCTGCTGCTGTTGCTAAGTCACTTCAGTAGTGTCCGACTCTGTGTGACCCCATAGACGGCAGCCCACCAGGCTCCCCATCCCTGAGATTCTCCAGGCAAGAATACTGGAGTGGGTTGCCATTTCCTTCTCCAATGCATGAAAGTGAAAAGTGAAAGTGAAGTTGCTCAGTTGTGTCCAACTCTTAGCGACCCCATGGACTGTAGCCTACCAGGCTCCTCCATCCATGGGATTTTCCAGGCAAGAGTACTGGAGTGGGGTGCCATTACCTTCTCTGTATGCAGGTCAGGAAGCAACAATTAGAACTGGACATGGAACAACAGACTGTNATTCCAGAAAAACATCTACTTCTGCTTTATTGACTATGCCAAAGCCTTTGACTGTGTGGATCACAAGAAACTGTGGAAAATTCTGAGAGAGATGGGAATATCAGACCACCTGACCTGCCTCCTGAGATACCTGTATGAAGGTCTGCTGCTGTTCCTAAGTCACTTCAGTAGTGTCCGACTCTGTGTGACCCCATAGACGGCAGCCCACCAGGCTCCCCATCCCTGAGATTCTCCAGGCAAGAATACTGGAGTGGGTTGCCATTTCCTTCTCCAATGCATGAAAGTGAAAAGTGAAAGTGAAGTTGCTCAGTTGTGTCCAACTCTTAGCGACCCCATGGACTGTAGCCTACCAGGCTCCTCCATCCATGGGATTTTCCAGGCAAGAGTACTGGAGTGGGGTGCCATTACCTTCTCTGTATGCAGGTCAGGAAGCAACAATTAGAACTGGACATGGAACAACAGACTGTTTCCAAATAGGAAAAGGAGTACATCAAGGCTATATATTGTCACCTTGCTTATTTAACTTATATACAGAGTACATAATGAGAAAAGCTGGACTGGAGGAAGCACAAGCTGGAATCAAGATTGCCACGAGAAATATCAATAACCTCAGATATGCAGATGACACCACCCTTAATGGCAGAAAGTGAAGAGGAATTAAAAAGCCCCTTGATGAAAGTGAAAGAGGAGAGTGAAAACGTTGGCTTAAAGCTCAACATTCAGAAAATGAAGATCATGGCATCTGTTCCCATCACTTCATGGGAAATAGATGGGGAAACATTGGAAACAGTGGCTGACTTTATTTTGGGGGGCTCCAAAATCACTGCAGATGGTGATTGCAGCCATGAAATTAAAAGGCGCTTAGTGCTTGGAAAGAAAGTTATGACCAACCTAGGTAGCATATTCAAGAGCAGAGACATTACTTTGCCCACAAAAATCCATCTAGTCAAGGCTATAGTTTTTCCAGTGGACATGTATGGATTTGAGAGTTGGACTATAAAGAAAGCTGAGCACCAAAGAATTGATGCTTTGAACTGTGGTGTTGGAGAAGACTCTTGAAAGTCCCTTGGACTGCAAGGAGATCCAAGCAGTCCATCCTAAATGAGATCAATCCTGGGTGTTTATTGGAAGGACTGATGTTGAAGCTGAAACTCCAATATTTTGGCCACCTCATGCTAAGAGCTGACTCATTGGAAGAGACCGTGATGCTGGGGAAAATTGAGGGCATTAGCAGAAGGGGACAACAGAGGACAAGATGGTTGGATGGCATCACTGACTCAGTGGACACGGGTTTGGGTGGACTCTGGGAGTTGGTGATGGACAAGGAGGCCTGGCGTGCTGCTGTCATGGGGTTGCAGAGTGTCAGACAGGAATGACTGAACTAAACTTAACTGAACAGATGTAAGGTGTCTCACTGTGATTTTGATTTATATCTCCCTGATGATCAGTGATGCTGAGCACATTTTCATGTACCGGTTGGCTATCTGTTTGTCTTCTTTGTAAGAAATGTCTAGTCACATCCTCTGTCCATTTTATATTTGGATATTTTTTTTGCTATTGAGTTGTATGCATTCTTTATGTATTAAAATGTATGATTTGCAACTATCTGGTAGTTTGTATTTTTTTAGTTGATGGTTTCCTTTGCTGTGCAGAAGCTTTTTAGTTTGGTTAGTCCATCATGTTGATTTTTGCTTCTGTTACTTTTGCTTAGTCAAACTTAAAAAATCTTTTCCAAGAAAGCTATGCTTTCTTCTTGGAGTTTTATGATTTCAGGTCATACAGTCTTTTGATGCCTTAAAAATTTAGTTAATTTTTGTCTATGGTGTAAGATAATGGTCCAGTTTCATTATCTTGCATATGACTATCCAGTTTTCCCAGTACCATTTACTGAAGAGACTGTTCTTTCCACATTGTATATTCTTGGCTCCCTTACATCAGTCTTGGACTCTCTATTCTGGGCTGTCTATTCTCTCCCATCAATCTATGTGTCTGTTTTTATGCAAGTATCATACTGTTTTGATTACCATAGATTTATAATATTGTTCGAAATCAGGAAGCATTTTGCTTCCAACTTTGTTCTCTTTGGCTATGTGGGATCTTTTATCATTCCATACACATTTTAGGGTTGTTTGTTCTATTTTAAAGAAAAATGCTATTGGAATTATTTCTTATTTGCCTAGACTGATTAATTTTGTAGTCTCCTTTTCCTAAGTTTGATTTAGTATCAATTTTTAAAAACTCCTGAGATTTGGCTCTTACACTTTCATTTATATCGTTACCTGTATATATTGCCCCAAATAATAATCAGCCATATTAATGGAGATCAATTCCTTTGTTCCTTACTCTAAGCTGCTAGGTTCCTTCTTGGGAATTCTTATAAAGAACATCTACTTTAGTTCTAAGGTTCTTAATTTTCACATTATCTGGCACATAACTATTTTCTCATAAATTTTATGTTAAATTTTTTTCCATGGTTAATTAGTGGTATGTATTTGAGAAATTGAGGCCCCAGAAAAGAGATTGTTATATAAGATGTCAGTAACTAAACCTTTTTTTTTTTTGTACATATATTCCTAGGGAACTGGATTTGTGTACTACTAATATAATCATTGTAACTTGTTGCTACATTTAATTGTTTTACAAATAATTTTTGAATACTTACATTGAGAGAATTTTCCAAGGAACCATGAGGGATATTATGAGAATTCAGAAAGGAATGTTATCCTTAAGACTTGCTGTGTAGTAGGGGAAATAATATTTATATAAAAATGATCATAACACAAGAATTATAAGAACAACTGTCATAAATGAGAGAGAGTGTAGGAAAGAAGGAATACTTCTGATGTGGAGGATCAGGAGAAAATGTTGTGGATGCATTCGGTCAGTTCCTCTAAGGAAAGTTGGGATTACTTGCTCTTTGGGAAATAGAAGAGCTGGTATCTGGGTATGTAACATTAGCAAAACTGAGGATGAAGGAAATCACCTTGGTGCTGGTGGGAACAATAAACAAGGAGCTTGCTTATTGTGCATAATGAAATGTTGGAACTTAGAGCTGGATTTGTGACTTTGGGTTATTTATTTTGTAGACATACTTTGATCAAAGAGTCACACGAATAGATCCGTAGTTAAAGGAGATTGTGTGTGTGTGTGTGTGTGTGTTTTTTTTTTTTTTTTGATAGTGAGAAATAAGGTCATGTGTGAGGAAAGAACTGAATTATATTTTATTTGGCAGTAAATATCCTTGTTCAATTGCACATCATAGTCTATATATTATAGGCATTTGGGGGCCAAGGGGTTGAAAGAACAGTAGTGATTCTATATTTTGTGATTTTAAGGATGCTATGAAAGCTTGTTTTACAAAGGCATAACAAGATTCTCTGCTAATATATTTTTTATACATATTCCTTAAAGGCAAGTGATCAGTATCTTTTTTATTGGAGTATAATTTCTTTACAATGTTTTGTTAGTTTCTGCTGTGTGAAGAAGTGAATCAATTATATGTATACATATATTCCTCCCTCTTGAACCCCCCCTCCCCATGACCAATATCTTAATGTATTTTCCACTGTTAAAATACAAAGGCTTGGGATGCAGACTGAGCCCTGTGCAGTGAAAAGATATCTCAAAGTGGAAGAACTGGACTGCAGCTTGCCAGGCCCCTCTGTCTTTCACTGTCTCCCAGAGTTTGCTCAAATTCATGTCCATTGAGCCAGTGAGGCTATCTAACCATCTCATCCTCTTCTGTCTCCTTTTCCTTTTGCCTTCAATCTTTCCCAGCATCAGGGTCTTTCCCAGTAAGTCAACTCTTTGCATCAGGTGGCCAATATAGGAACTTCAGCTTTGGCATGTACATAGTGAAGTGAAGTCGCTCAGTTGTGTCTGACTCTTTGTGACCCCATGGACCGTAGCCTACCAGGCTCCTCCATTCATGGGATTTTCCGGGCAAGAATACTGGAGTGGGTTGCCATTTCCTTCTCCAGGAGATATTCCTGACCAAGGGATTGAACCAGGGTCTCCTGCATTGTAGACAGATGCTTTACCATCTGAGTCACCAGGGAAGTTAGCACAATTAACTCTGTAAATGCAATACACTGGGTTCATTGGTAGTTTTTAATATAATTTCAGGTTTCATACCTAAAAGGTGTTTCCTGAGCACATGAAATCAGGAAACAGACCTTGGTGGGTAGTTAGATTAGGGATTCTTCTCTGGAGAAAGATCAGCTGCTTGCTTAATGAATACCTTGATTTCTGTTAATGAGCTATTCAGATGTGTGAAAGAACAATTATATTCACTCCCAACCTTCTGCTACATTATTTTAATTCTAAATGAACAGTTTTTCATAAAGTCATTTTATTCTAAATTGTCTTTATTTTATGTAATGCTAGTTTTTGCCTTAGAAACTCACTTGAAGAGCTGGTCTATGGTTATCTTAATGCTGCTCTTCATATGTCTCTACTTTAATGCATTTTGTGCTCTTCATGTCCTTTTCCCTCATTCTCTGTAACCTCTTTACTCAGTGCCTTCATGCTGCTCTTGGATGTCTGCTCCTTCCTCCCTGTCTTGCCTTATCTGGGCCTGTTGGGTCCTTCCAACACTCTGACAAATCTAGACTTCTCTCCCCCCCTTCTTCAGCCTTTAAGTTTTCCTAACATTGCTTATTTGCCTGCCTGCCTTCCTTTCTCTTGCTCTCTGCTTAATGTGGCATCTAGAAGCCTGTATATTTTGTCAGCATTTACAAAGGACTTGCTTTTGGTTTCATTGACAATCTCGTATTCATTTAAAAAAATTGATTAGTTTATTTTAATTGGAAGCTAATTACTTTATAATATTGTAGTGTTTTTTGCTATACATTGACATGAATCAGCCATGGGTGTACATGTGTTCCCCATCCTGAAGCCCCCTCCCACCTCCCTCCCCATCCCATCCCTCAGAGTCATCCCAGTACGCCAGCCCTGAGTACCCCAACTCATGCATCGAACCTAGACTGGCAATCCAATTCACATGGGCTAATATACATGTTTCAGTGCTATTCTCTCAAATCATCCTACCCTCGCCTTCTCCCACAGAGCCCCAAAGTCTGTTCTTTACATCTGTGTCTCTTTTGCTGTCTCACATATAGGGTCATCATTACCATCTTTCTAAATT
>SJXQ01000342.1:0-93982 GCA_006408695.1 Aepyceros melampus | reverse complement strand
CGTATGGCAGAAAGTGAAGAGGAACTCAAAAGCCTCTTGATGAAAGTGAAAGAGGAGAGTGAAAAAGTTGGCTTAAAGCTCAGCATTCAGAAAACTAAGATCATGGCATCTGGTCCCATCACTTCATGGGAAATAGATGGGGGAAACAGTGGAAACAGTGGCAGACTTTATTTTTTTGGGCTCCAAAATCACGGCAGATGGTGACTGCAGCCATGAAATTAAAAGATGCTTACTCCTTGGAAGAAATGTTACGACCAACCTAGATAGCATATTTAAAAGCAGAGACATTATTTTGCCAACAAAGGTCCATCTAGTCAAGGTTATGGTTTTTCCAGTAGTCATGTATGGATGTAAAAGTTGGACTGTGAAGAAAGCTGAGTGCTGAAGAATTGATGCTTTTGAACTGTGGTGTTGGAGAAGACTCTTGAGAGTCCCTTGGACTGCAAGGAGATCCAACCAGTCCATTCTGAAGGAGATAAGTCCTGGGTGTTCTTTGCAAGGACTGATGCTAAAAGCTGAAGCTCCAGTACTTTGGCCACCTCATGCAAAGAGTTGACTCATTGGAAAAGACTCTGATGCTGGGAGGGATTGGGGGCAGGAGGAGAAGGGGCCGACAGAGGATGAGATGGCTGGATGGCATCACCGACTGGATGGACTTGAGTCTGAGTGAACTCTGGGAGATGGTGATGGACAGGGAGGCCTGGCGTGCTGGGATTCATGGGGTCGCAAAGAGTCAGACATGACTGACGGCTGAAATGAACTGAACTGAACTGATATGTTGTACATGAACCTCAACCCACACATAAAATCTAAAATAGATAAATACAGAAAAAAGCCAAGGGCTAAAATATGTCAATTATATTTCAATAAAAAAGAAAAAAGAAAACAAAAACGAAGTACTGACACATGCTACAACATGGATGAATCTTGAAAACATTGTGTTAAGTGAAAGAAGCCAGACACAAAAGACCACATATTGTATGGTTTCATTTGTATGAAATATCCAGAGTTTTCTAATCTATAANTGCATTGTGAATGAATAGTCTTAACAACTGGACTGCCATGGAAGTCCACCTCAAAGGCGAAGGTATCTGGAAAGGGTTCACTGTGCTTAACCTGACAACAGAAATCTGAACGCACCATCATTTGTGGGTGTGACTTTTTCATGCAACATCATGGCTGTGGGCACTGATCCGGGATCACAGGCTCCCTCCTCCAGAGGTGCCAGAGGAATGGGCAACAGGTGAACCAGCTGAGTCAGAAAGACCACCACGATGCTGGTCAGCAGAGTCTGTGACTGTTCTAGACAGGGGTCTCCAAACGTCATTCATTTCACGTTTTATTTAAGGGGATGCTGGCAGTTTGATATCTTCTTTCCCCTGATAGTGGAGGAATTGGAGGCCACACAAGTGGGCACCTGGCCTTTGAAGTGCACCTTGAAGGGAGAGGGAATTTATGTGCTTCCGATCTGGAGGAAAGGCAATTGGAACTCATTGCAACGTCTTGTCTTATTTGTATTTTTTCTGTTAACAGGCACGATAACCATACGTTTGAGGCTAACCATCAGGAGGTACAGCCATGTGCGTGATGCACACGCCCCACCCCATTTCTAGGTCTCACAAAGAGACTCTAATGAGAAAGGCCCGTTTCTTCTACCTGAGCCCCAGACGGCCCCCAAGCGAGGGTCAGATCCTCCATGTTGAAGTCATCAGATGCTGGCTGTCTCAGTAGTGACAACGCTAGACAAATCATCAGGGGAAGGGGAAGGGGGATTTTTTTCCCTCTCTAGCAGCTGGACTTAAAAAAGAAGACAGGCATGAAATTTGTGGGTAGATCTGTTTCAACAATGGCAAGAACTACCAATTGTGTAATCCAATTTCAACAAGGGATTTCTCTTTATCTTAATAACTAGTGAAATGGGTGGACTTCAAATTTCATTTCACTTTGGAAACATGCCTGACGTTTTGGAGATGTTTATCCCAAACTCAGCCAGCTATATAAACCTCTCCAGGCCCTAAGATCTTTCTGGGAATTGCACCAAAGCAGATTTTTTTTTTGTGTGTGTGTGAGATTTCTAATACTTCCGGCTTCTGGAACAGTCTCCCTCCTAATCCTTCAGTAATTCAGCCTCTAATCCAGACCAGAAGAAAGAATACAGACCATTCTGGAAAACAAAAATAATGAACTTGTAAGAACCTGTGTCTAAAGTCCAGATAAAGTTTTGAGGAAGTTCTAACTGTCTACGAATTGCACAGTTCTTTCTTAACTTCAGTGAAATTCTTTCCCCAGTGTATCTGGGCTTAAGCCTCACAGCATTAGGAAAATGATATGTCCCAACATGGCCAGATTCTTCAGAAAAAAAGGAAGGCTATGAATAAGTATGAATCTTAACATTCAGGTTGCTATTTTTGCAAAGTGTTTCTTCATCTTCTGCCATCTTTTCCCGTTCCGGAGATGAGTGTTCTATCCGGCTTTCCCCGTTCCCCCGGGAAGTTCAGTTTGTCACGTGGAAAGGAATATTAAAAACATATTCTGCATGTCAGTCACTTCTCATGACAGCCAATTTCAGGTTTCTTTGCCAGAACTTTGCTTAATTTCGAGGCGTTTTCAAGTCTTCGCTGACTCAATTGTGTCCAAAGGCATAGAATGTTGAAAGTGCAAAGTTGTACACATACCAGTGAGGCTGGAGTTTACGTAATTGGAAGCAGCAAGGAAACTGATGGTCCCACAAGGCAGGGGTGGATCACTGGGCAGCATGAACAGATGTGAAGGCCAGGCTTGGAGAAGGTGAGGTTGTGCCGTCCACGAGACGCTGCGGGAAATGGAGGGGTGTGGACAGAGCCCCCTCATCACCGCTGGTCAGTTCTGGGAGCCCAGACTATTGAGGGCTACTCGATCCATGATGCCGCTAGGAGTTGCGGGCTTCCAAGCTGGCAGCAGTGGTAAAGAACCTGCCTGCCCGTGCAGGAGACATAACAGACGCAGGGTTGCTCTCAGGGGTCAGGAAGATGCCCTGGAGAAGGGAATGGCTACTCACTCTAGGATTCTTGCCTAGAGAACCCTGTGGACAGAGGAGACTGGCAGGCTATGGGGCTGCAGAGCAAATTTGCCCACAATCCTGGGAGCTGCCAGGGGCCCTGGGGAAGTTCACAGGAGGTCTCCGGGGAGATGAAGCTGGATCACCTCGGGGAAGCATCCTCAAGGAGGAGAGGCTCAGCTGCAATAAACTCTGAGCAGGTGACATCACAACAGGGCATCCAAGAAGTAACTGGATACCTTCCTAATCACGCTGGATGTGCAAAAGCATACAGCAGACACGCACACACACGTCCACACGTACCCACACAAACGGGCTCAAGAAAGGCCTCTGAGCCATCTAAGTTTAAGGAGAGGCGCCTGGAAACGTGAAGTCTGGCTACTCCTGTTTAGTTGCTCAGTCGTGTCCGACTCTTTGTGGCCCCATAGACGGCAGCACACCAGGCTTCCCCGTCCTTCAGTATCTCCCAGTGTTTGCTCAAACTCATGTCCATAGAGTCGATGACACCACCCAACCGTCTCATCCTGTCGCCCCCTTCTCCTCCTGTGAGTCTGGATTGCTTATGCCTGGCAGAAAACTCAGCATTTTAATCATTTAATCAAGTGCATCGTGTGATCAGGCAGCTACCACGCACTCCCCGACCTCCTGGTCTTGCAAAACTGAAGCTCTGTCCCCATCAGACGCTAACTCCCCACCCCTGATGCCACAGCCCATGGGGTCCGCCTTCTACTTTCTGTCTCTGAATCAGACAACTCTGAGGACCTCACATGGCTGGCCTCATGCAGTATTTGTCCTTTTGTGTCCACCTTCTTTCATTTAGAGTAATATTTTCAAGGCTCGCTCATATTGCAATATACTTAGGAGATTCATTCCCTTTTAAGGCTGAATAATATCCCAACCCTGAAGGACTAATGCTGAAGCTGAAACTCTAGTATTTTGGCCACCTGATGTGAAGAACCGACTCATTGGAAAAGACCCTGATGCTGGGAGGGATTGGGGGCAGGAGGAGAAGAGGGTGACAGAGGATGAGATGGTTGGATGGCACCACTGACTCAATGGACATGAGTTTGAGCAAGCTTAGGGAGACAGTGAAGGACAGGGAAGCCTAGTATGCTGGAGTCCATGGAGTTGGACTCCAACTTCTAAGAGTTGGACACGAGTTAATGACTGAAAAACAAAACCAATATTCTCCTGTACATATATAGCACATTTGGAACCACTTATCTGTCAGTGGATGCTTGGGTGACTTCCACACTGGGCTATGCTGAGTAATGCAGCCATGACCGGAAGGTTTTAAACCCACAGTAACTGTTTGGGCTTACCTCCCTATCCAGGCTCCTTACCTCCCTCTCAAGAGGATACCACATTCTGAAGTCACTTGACACCTTTCTCCATAACTTATTGAAATTGTCAACTTATATATATATCTATCAATTTGCATAATATTTTGTGTACTTTCAAACAAGTAGACAATCTATTTCCCAGTTTTGCATAAGATTCAGTAAGCACGTACCCATGTTTTAAACAATGAGAGGGAGGAAAAGAAAACCAGTATTTTAGCGAAATTTAGTTTATGACTGAAAAACAAAACCAATATTCTCCTGTACATATATAGCACATTTGGAACCACTTATCTGTCAGTGGATGCTTGGGTGACTTCCACACTGGGCTATGCTGAGTAATGCAGCCATGACCGGAAGGTTTTAAACCCACAGTAACTGTTTGGGCTTACCTCCCTATCCAGGCTCCTTACCTCCCTCTCAAGAGGATACCACATTCTGAAGTCACTTGACACCTTTCTCCATAACTTATTGAAATTGTCAACTTATATATATATCTATCAATTTGCATAATATTTTGTGTACTTTCAAACAAGTAGACAATCTATTTCCCAGTTTTGCATAAGATTCAGTAAGCACGTACCCATGTTTTAAACAATGAGAGGGAGGAAAAGAAAACCAGTATTTTAGCGAAATTTAGTTGAGATGAGGTATGATTTCTACTAAGGGTGCCCATAATTATTTTTGTTTTTATTTTAGCTTCCTCTATCTTTCTTGGTACAAGGGACACAGTAACCTTGAAATTAATTGTGAATAGAAGGTTCCAAAGTATCTTTTTTTTCCTTTTCTTTTTTTTTTTTGCAGATTGAGGGCTCCATGCCGAGCCAGGCCCTTTAAGAAGGAAGGCATGGGGCGGCAGGCTGTGAAGACACCCCATTTCAGTTACCGGGATCCTCGCTGCAATCAGAGATCCGAGGCTGAACTCTGCAGGGCTTTCTCTCTCACACATCAACCCATCTGCAGGCTGGGTGTCTGTGGGTTGGCTGTTCAGACACTTACTGGGTCGGGCAGGCAGCACCTGTACCATGCAGCTGCCTTGGACTGGGCATCCCGCAGGCAGGTGGGGGAGCAAGACGGGGCAGCCGTGCCAGGGACTCAGCTCTTCCAAGGAGCCCGCGGTGCTGCTGGAGGCTGCACGTGGATGGTCACTGTCCAGCCGCAGGTCACAGCGAGGCCCAGCCCGGGTGGAGCAAGGGAGCTGTGCTCCTGCCCAGCCATGATCCTGGAGGAAACGGGGCTGGGGGTCGGGGAACAGACAGGGAAAGAGGGAACCAGGCCTCCTCCCACCCGGGGCGCCTCCTGCAGGCTCCCCTGTGGTCTGCGGTGTGTCTGAGCTCCTGCAGGCTCCCCTGCGGTCTGTGTGTGTCTGAGCTTCCTGCGGGTTCGGGATTCTCAAGAGCAGCCCATGCTCTGCTGTGTGCCGATGCTCTCAGAAGACTACCGGGGTCCCAGCTGCCATTTATCCTTTCCCGTTTGCTCTCCTTTTTTCCTGTCCTTTTTGTGGCTGTCCTGGTTCAGTAAGGTCCCCAGGTGATATATGGATACGTCAAGGGATGCGTAAGTCGCGTTGGGCCAGCGGGAGTCCCATGGTTCTTCCTTGCCATGCTTGGTCAATTTGACCCTGGGAAAAGTCACACAAACAGCCCTCCAAGGATGGCCTTGGACACTGGGTGTCCCGGAGCCTCATGAGATTCTGGTCCAGAGGTCAAAGAACCAGGCCTACAGAATCACGATTGCAGAGACAAGGACACTCGGTCCACACCCTGCTCAGTTACAAATAGAGCCAGCCCTGCCTGACCCTACGCAAAGATTCGTTCACCATCCCTAAAATTCTGCTTCCCAGAAAAAGCCTGCCCTGTCAAGCACCGACCACAACATGTGAGCGAGAAAGAAGAGTTTTCTGTTTCATGTTAAAAGGGGCAGATATTCTATTACTGATTCAGAAAGGAAATGTGCTGAGGGCAAAGTCAGAGTGCAGCTGAAGCAAAGCCTGGGGACAGCTTACGGGATGGGATCTGAGCCTGGCTGGAGAATGGAAACAGGTGCTGTGCTTCATGAAGGAGAAAAAAAAAAAAAGGCTTGCATTTTGGGTTAAAGCAGCAGCAGGCTAACACCTGGACGAAGGATCTCCAAAGGAAAATGTGCCGTTGTGTCTGAACCTGGGAAGGATGCAGGGGGGTGGGAAAGATGGCTGAGGGTCGGCCAGGGTAACAGGATGCAGGAGAGCCCCGCCCAGTTCCAAGAGGAGGAAAGAGCCACGGGCAGCTCCACGCTGTCGCCTGCGATGGGAAGACACGTGGGATGAGGGGACCATGGCGGGGCAGCCGGGATACCCGGTGCTTTTTTTTTTTTTTTTTTATGCCTGGAGTTCCTGGAGCTACAAGAACATCCCATTCTCCACCCCACCCGCCAGACCCCAGTCTCCACCCCCACCCCTGCCCTTGCATATTTAAACTCTCCCCTGCTTGGGCAAGCCAAGCGGCAGTTTCCTTTTAAGTGTGAAAGCTGCTTTGCCTTCACTCACCTGTCACCGCCATCATCAGGCTCCGAGTGTTTCACCTGCAGCTTGCAATGTGCTGACTCAGGGCCTTTGATCCCAGGCACGTCAAAAGCAGCTTGATCCCGAGAGTAATTCTGCAAAGAAAAGTGTCCCGGGGGAGAGGTTGAGGCGATGCCTCTGTTCTTAACCCCGTTTCCAGAAGGAATTAGAACTGGTGCTTCCACTTAGTGTCTTTGCCTCTCGGGGGGAAAGGGTCCCTTCTAATATCTGAGCAGGATGTGGTGGATGCTTCAGAGATGAGCTGGAGCGTCCCCACATGGCTGCCAGAGACGCGATCTGAGTGGCCCAGATGGTGAGCAGATCAGAGCCCTCTTCCAGTCTCTCGGTCCGTGACCTCACTTCCTGTGCCTCTCTGCTGCCCATCAGTGGGTAGAACTCATTCTTGAGTGGTGTCTTGGCATGTGGGAGTGAGGTTGAGGCTCTTTGGAGGCCCCTGTTGGGTTTGTGTAAGGCATGTGCAGCCTTTGCCTGCAAAGCTCTCAGTGGCCGCCTTTGTCCTGCTGGTGTGGACAGAACCTGTTCTCCATGAAATAAACAAGGGTGATTAAAGTCGGGAGAAGCGAGACATCCGCCTCCATCTTGCTCTGCCTCTGCAGGGGGTAATTGAAGACCACCCAAGTATTTCTTGGGAAACCACATGGACAGAGGAACCTGGTGGGCTACAGCCCATGGGGCTACGAAGAGTTGGACAAACCTTAGTGACTAAACAATGACAACAGTCGAAGGGCACACATCCCTCAACTGTGAGGAGAAAGTCTTTCTGATCTTTTCAATCTCTCCCCAGCAGCCCTTGTCAACTCCCAGCCCAGGGTACCCCATCCCTGTAGATAGGAAAATCCTGGGAAGCCCTTGGCAGTGCTGACCCCCACCCCCAGCAGAACTGCCTTGCTTCTGCAGCCCAGGATCCAGGCCTCATCTAGGCAGCTTCGATCACTCAGGAAGGGATCTCAAGGGGTCAGCAGTCATTCTAGACATCAGTTCAACCACATAGTCCATTCGTGTATTAGAAACAGTAACAAAATGCTCGTGTAGTATCAGCCATGATGACTGCAGCACTGTTTTCCATTTTCTGTATCAAGTCTGGACTCTTCCACGTGGTTCTAGACTTAAAACAGCCATCTCACCCATTGCTTATTGCTGTTCAGTTGCTAAGCCGTGTGTTTGCCTGGTTTGCCCCAGGGACTGCAGCATGCCAGGCGTCCCTGTTCTTCATTATCTCCTGGAGTTTGCTCAAACTCATGTTCATTGAGTCAGTGATGCTATCTAACTGTCTCATCCTCTGTCCCCTCCTTCTCTTCCTGCCTTCAATCTTTCCCAGCATCAAGGTCTTTCCCAGTGAGTCGACTCTTCACATCAGGTGGCCAAAGTATTGGAGCTTCAGTTTCAGTACCAGTTCTTCCAATGAATACTCAGGACTGATTTCCTTTAGGATTGACTGGTTTGATCTCCTTGCAGTCCAAGGGACTTTCAAGAGTCTTCATTTGAAAGCATCAATTCTTTGGCCCTCAACCTTTTTTATGGTCTAAGTCTCACATCCATAAATGACTACTGGAAAAAAACATAGCTTTGACTATATGGATCTTTGTTGGCCAAATGATGTCTCTGCTTTTAATATGCTGACAGGGAAGCCTAGTGTGCTGCAGTCCACAAACAGTTGGACATGACTAAGCTACTATACTGAACAGAACTAAGTTTTCATAGCTTATCTAAGAGCACACTGGTACTCTTAGATAAATGATCTCAGATATCTGAACAACCTAAGGCATTGAATTTGAAACAAAGAACTGGCTTGCAGCCGCAGTAGGGTGGATGGGATCCCAGCATAAATCCGCGGGCCCGGGGACTTAGGCAGATGGCCCCGCGCAGGACAGCCGGCCACTTGCTACGAGAGAGACCAGCTCTGGGTGCTTCCCTTGGACCAGCCGTGACTCAAAGGCAGCTGCAGTGGTTTTGTGAATGAGGAAAGTGGCCTTAGAGTCTGAGATTCAAGTCCAGACCCACCAAGGTCTAGAACAAGAGCTAGAGTTTCCCCAGCTCCCTGGAAACAATTGCCTTTGTTAGTCTTAAAGACAAAAGGCTGACACTCTTTCAGGATTAAGTCTGGGCTCACTTGCAGCTGTGACTGCCTCCCCATTCTCTTTAACTCAGGTTCCCCCAAAACATATGGGGTACCTGCTAGGAGGAAACGAGTGAAGGAACGTGCCCTAAGAGGCATGTGGCCCTG
Source organism: Aepyceros melampus (assembly GCA_006408695.1). Taxonomy (NCBI): domain Eukaryota; kingdom Metazoa; phylum Chordata; class Mammalia; order Artiodactyla; family Bovidae; genus Aepyceros; species Aepyceros melampus. The sequence continues at coordinate 84,821 of SJXQ01000342.1, read as the reverse complement.
GCAGAAGATTCTGGAAAGAGCAGCCACTAGCCCTTGAGAGCCTGGCCCTGGCCTCACCAGCTCCCATTGTGTCTGCAGGCCACACACCCTCAGCTCCCTGCCTCCCGCGCCCACGGGCCTGGGAGCCCAGGCCTCCCCTAAAACACAGGGGCCAAACCCTGATTGTTTTAACCATTAGCCCCAGAGTGTCAAAACATGCATTTCATAACAATGGCTTAAGATATAGGGACTCAAAGTTTTTGTCTCATTAGTTCTTGCAAATCCCAAGCTGTAGGAGATGCAAGAAGGTTCCTTTGACTTAATAACCTTATGTTTCGGTGGCTTTGCTGACCCCACACTGTACCCCATTAATTCTCATTCCAGCTCCTCTCTTCCCCCCACATGAGGCCGCCTGAGTAGCACCTGGCTTGGGGGAGATGGGGTGCATGGGTCTTCAGGCGTCACCAAGGCCGAGAAGTGACAGGGAGCCTTCAAGGGGGCTTAGGGCTGCATGTGAAGCTGGCCAAAGATGAAGGCACCCGGCGTCTGGATCCTCCCGCAGAAGCAAGGAGCTCCAGTTCTCCCTGGGGTCACATGGGTACCACTCACAAGCAGAGCACGGGACTGGCTCCTGGCACGTCCACGGGTAGCTGGGCTTGGCCACACTTGGTATCTGGTGACTGCGGGGAAGTGCTCATTTGACCCGAGTCAGGAGTGACCACAGGAACCCAATACAAAGAGGAAGGTGAATTGGCAGCCAAGCAGCGCAACAGAGCCGCTCGCGCTGCTCAAGGGGACTCCAGGCACCAGCCGATCCATGCGGGAAGAATGGCGCGCCCGGCGCGCCCGCAAGATTAATCACCGCCGCAATGCAGATGTGGTGCGTTAGGCGAGAAGATAAATGTGTAAAAAGCTGCGTCAAAGCCCGTGGTGGGGCCCGCACGGCACTTCAGGGTCAGTAATTGAACTTCACTCTAATTATCCTGGGGAGATAATATTAACTTACAGTCGGGCCGAGCCGGCGAGCCCATAACTCATCGCTGGCTGGGCGGCTCATCGCATTGTGTTATTGAAATATGATGGCCCCATTTTTATCCTGTCATAATGACAACTGATGCGCTTATTTCCTTCCTCTGCGCCTCTAGGGGATGATGAAACAGTAAGCAAACATTCTTTCTGGTGAAGGAACGGCACTTTATCACGCTGGCCTCAGCTCTGCAAAAGCACTTGCGGACTCAGAACCGATTTCCCCGGCGCAGGGGCTGCCCCTGGGTCGGTCCCCTTGCCAGCCCCGGGGGGTGGGGAGTGGGTACCACTCTCAGCAGCCTTGGCTTCTCTGCTCCAAAGCGTGACTCTCCTACTCATTTCTGGGAATTCTGAAGCATCCAGGCCTTTTTAATTCACGGGTGTTGCAGGGTGGAGTGTTTGGGGAGGAACAGAGATTTATTAAAAACGGGACTCAGTATTATTGCTCTGTTTACCCGTCAGGCTTCAGAAGTCAACGTCCCCACCCCCGCACTTCATTTGCCACCTTTATTTTCTTTTCTTTCTTTCCTTTTTTTTTTTTTTTTTAAATTTGTTCCCCTTGGTGATATCTTATTTTCGTTTGCTTCACAGAGTTGGGCTTGCATCCTGGGATGTGTTCTTCGTCAGTGACAAAGGCAAGGATAAAGCCCCCTGCCTCAGACTCTAAGATAAAGTCCCATAAAAGTCCAAGGAAACAGTGCTTCTCTGGTTTCTTTGAAATGAGGCTGAAAGTATATTTTAGCAAGTTGGGAAGAGGGGAAATCCATTCTAAAATTCAGAAGTGTTGAGAAGTGGGAGAAACCAGAAGCTCCCTCCGTGGCACTGGGGAAAGTTCGAGGGTGGCTAAGAGTCCACAGAGACTGACCCCTAAAGAGAAGCGTGAGCCCACATTCAGCTCTAATTAGAAAACATAAGCGGGCTGGGGCAGAAGGGGCCTTGGTGGAGAGGCTGCTGGGAAGATGAGGTGCTGGGAGAGGCATGGTGGCCTGGCCTCTTTGCAAAGCCACTCAGACTAGGAAAGTCAAGGGGATCTTCTGTCTCAAGGAGATGCTGGTAAATCAAGCCTTTCAGAAGCCCTCCGCCCTTCTACTGGGGAAGTTTATCCACAGTTCGACTGTTTGCTATGTTAATTGAGAACAGAAAACCAGTGAAGAAACCAGGATCTCAGGGCAAAAAGGAGGTTTGTCTGAACTCATCTCCACTTGGTCCTTACCTGCTGCACCCTGGAGGGAGGCGGGGCTCCTTGGGGAGCAGGCTCTGGCCTGCTGCCATTGGTCGAACAGAGGTGGGGCACCCTCCCCAGGTACCTCTCCCTCCGGGACACATTTGCTCTGTTTGATCTTAAAAAGAGACTCCGAGAAAGCGCTTGATGAGAAGAAAATGCAGTTCCATGCCCATGGCAGTGCTTCAGTTCCTATCTCGTGGATCCCAGCCCGGGGTTGCAGGGTGGGGGGTCAGTGGACTATATAAGATTGAGGGGGCATTTTAAAGAGAATTTCCAGGCCAGACCAAGCCGGACGCTGCCCATGTATTTAGAGTTGCTGGGAAGGCAGCGTGAGCTCACTGACATCGAAAGCTGCTTGGACCCTGGAAGGCATCCATCAGGTTTCAGGGCCGCTGCAGAAAGAGGCTCTCTGCGCCGTCATTCCGATTCCTGGAGTGCGTGGTCAGAAGGACACCGTTCAGCCACAGTCCCCACGTGCCGGCTTTCCCTGGGGGATGAAGGACTTTCCATGCATGTTCCTCTTTGGGTTTTCCATCACCTTAGCACAAGGATGGACACACAGAGCAGGGAACCTGGGAGCTGCAGGTGAGACCTGCCTGAAGCTCTAGGCTTCATCCCAGAAAGCGGATGCAAATGCTGGTAGTGACATGGACGCAGGCTCAGATCAACAGAGCCCACGTGCGGGTCAGAGAGGCGCGTCTTTCTGTGAAGGAGCCAGAGCCTGGGAGTGGGGGGCATTTATAACCTGGGTCTATGGCTCCCTCCAGGCTGTAGGATTTTGCTTGACATTTGAGTATCAACACTAAGGAACAGGACTTAAACTTGAACAAATCTACTCACAGAAACTGTCAATTCCACTTAAGCAGCCCAAAGCCAGCCCCCAAATTCTGTTGACTTAAAGTCGCCTTCCCAGTCTCTGAAAGATTATTTTAAAGCATCCGCTTTCTTTAGCGATGTCTCAGGCAGCCAGGAAGACAAAACAGCTCTCTAAAAAGACATCAGGTCCGCATTTACATGAAAGATCATGACAGCTGGGTAAAGCACTACTGTCTGTAAAGCGTTATATATTTTAAGGGTCCTCATAATTTATGTTTCTAAATTTTCTTCCCACACATTTGCAGTGTATAATGGAAGTTTCCTGTGACGTTTCCAAAGGAGCAGCTCTGATCTGCCAGCTAAATGGTATGCAGTGTTCTATAAATTTCAGTCTGAAATTGGCTCTAATGTGCAAGCATTTCTGAGACAGATTTTTCTCCAAGAAAAACTGAAAGGAAATGTGCAAAAGTATAATTCATTACGGCTGTGTTAAAGGTGTGCCTGTAACATTTTTACTCTCGGAGTACTCGGGATAGCAGATAGGAGGGCATTTATTTGGCAGTTTATTCTATTAAGTATAGACTTTTAAAAAATTATATAGACTCTAGCCAATGACTTCAGGCTACTTAGTGTGTCATATCAGACATATTCTTAAATTTTGTTCAAGAAGAGGGTGGCAGAGGATGAGATGGTTAGATAGCATCACTGACTCAATGGACATGAGTCTGAGCAAACTCCAGGAGATAGTGAAGGACAGGAAGCAACGCATGCTGAGTCGATGGGGTCGCCAAGAGTCGGACACGACTTGGTGGCTAAACAACAGCAACGACTAACTGTTCACTGAGATCAGGTCCCTGCTGATGTCCCGCCTCCATCACTGCAGCTGAGGTCGGATCACCTGGGGTGAGGGCATGTTTCAGCCCCCTTACAGATAAACGTGACTACGTGGCTAAGTCCTGGTGCGTAGCGTCAGCATTGTGCGGCAGCTCTGGGGACTGTCCTTCATGAAGGGGACCTATGTCCCCCACGTCTAGTACCTCTTGCTTGCAGCTTGCCCCTTGGACTGTGATCTGACCACCAGCATGCCTTCCGGAAATCACAGTGTGCCCAGCTCAGGACACTAAAGGACCGCCAACGCCTGCTGAGTATCATTACCATGCAAACGTTCATATATGTGATTTCTTTATCTGGGCCTCTGCTGAGAGGCACTTAGGCTGTTCCCACATCTCGGGTCCTGTAAATAAGGCTGCGATAAACATGGGAGTACCATATCGATCTCTTTGAGATCAGGGTTTCATTTCCTTTGGACATAGACCCAGAAGTGGGATAAACTAGACACAATCAATGTAACCAGTGTGGAGAGGGAAGGGAGAGGGCTATAAAGGGGTGGGGGAATAAGAGTTACAAACTATTAGGTATAAAATTAGCTCAGCTAGAATTCCATCACCTCCACTATCAAACTCCAGGAGATAGTGAAGGACAGGGGAGCCTGGTAGGTTGTAGTTCCTATGATCACAAAGAGTCGGACGTGACTTAGCCACTGAACCACAACAAAAACAAGATATAAAATGAGTTACAAAGATACATTATATAACATGGGGAACGCAGCTAATATTTCATAAGGACTGACTGGAAATGGACTATAAACGTTAAACATATAAATCACTATAGTGTACGCTTGTAACTTGTAAAATATTGTATAGAGACTATACTTCAACTAAAATTTTTAAAAAGAGAAAGTTAATAAATTAACCTATACATTTTTTTTTAAAATGCAGAACCCAAATTCCCCCAGTCTAAAGAAACTGATCATTGAGCATGATGTGTCCTCCTTGACCTGGACAGGCTTCAAGAGGCAGTATAATCTCCAGCATAGCTCCTGACAGCTCCAGGTAGAATATCCAAAATGTGTGAAATAGGATGCCAACAATCTCGCCTGTCTCTAGCAAGAATATCCCACTTGTGTTCTAAACGCTCTTGTCCATCTTCATGGTGCAGCCCACAATGGATTATCTTCTTTTCGTGTTTCTCCCATGAGTAGGTTCTTGGGGGTGGCCTGGCCATGGTTCACTGAGCATCAGCACCCCGCCTCCGATTTATTAGCCAAACGTGCGATAGCAAGAAATAGAGGGATGCGCACACTTCCCAGGTGGCACCAATGGTAAAGAACCCACCTGAGAGTGCAGGACACGTAAGAGACTAGGGTTTGGTCCCTGGGTTGGGAAGATCTCCTGGAGGAGGAAATTGCAACCCATTCCAGTATTTTTGCCTGGGAAATCCCGTGCACAGAGCAGCCTGGTGGGCTGAAGTCCCTGGAGTTGCAAAAAGTTGGACACAACTGAAGTGACTTAGCATGCACATATGCACACACCCAAACATTTATGTTTGTTGATAATTGTACAAATTTTCTACATCTGTTTTCAATTCTTTCACAGCCAAAATTTCAGCAAAGCTCTCATCTGTAAGCATCCAAGAGAAAAGTCCCAGTTTATGCATGGGGTCACGAATCAGGACGTGACTGAAGGTCCCTGTGAATGGGGGCGAGGTCTCTTCTGCTGCTGGGTCTACAGCTCCAAGCCCTAGGCAGGCGCACAGCAGGTTCCTGGGAGATCTCGGTTCAGTGAATGAAGGCGCGGCTTGATGACAACTCAGCCACTCTGCTGAGCTTGGCATGCATTTCTACTACTACTACTACCACGTCGCTCAGTCGTGTCCGACTCTGTGCGACCCACAGACGGCAGCCCCCCAGGCTCCCCGTCCCTGGGGTTCTCCAGGCAAGAGCACAGGAGTGGGCTGCCATTGCCTTCTCCAGCGCATGAAAGTGCAAAGGGAAAGTGAAGTCGCTCAGTCGTGTGTGACTCTGAGCAACCCCATGGACTGCAGCCCACCAGGCTCCTCCGCCCATGGGATTCTCCAGGCGAGAGTACTGGAGTGGGTGCCATCGCCTTCTCCGTGTCATGCAGTAGAAAGCATGTAGAAAGATACTTGGATGAGTTGGCCTGACCAGGCTTCAGTGAGTTTGCTTGTGTGGAGTCCTAGTGCCTAGGTGACAGCGGTCCAAACACAAAAGTAAACGCAGGCTTAGACATGGCTCTGCCCTCACTTGGGCTGCCCAGGTGGCTGAGCGTTATAGAATCCACCTACAGAGCAGGATACCGGACCTGGCTGGGATCCCTGGGTGGGGATGATCCCCTGCAGGAGGGCTGGCTACCCACTCCGGTATTCTTACTTAGAGAAGCCCATGGACAGAGGAGCCTGGCAGGCTAGAGTTTACGGGTCACAAAGAGTCAGACACGACTGAGTGACCGTAACTTTTCAGTGTACCCTCTTTTAACTGAATGCGTGGTTGGCACTAGACTCTGGAACCTCTCTCAGGCAAATGTTGAAGTCATTTGTTATAAATTCATAAAATGCAAGATCTTGCTATCATTCCGTTCAATTCCGTTCAGTCACTCAGTCATATTTGTCTCTTTGCGACCCCATGGGCTGCAGCACACCAGGCCTCCTTGTCCATCACCAGCTCTCGGAGTTTACTTAAACTCATGTCCGTCGAGTCAGTGATTCCATCCAACCATCTCATCCTCTGTTGTCCCCTTCTCCTCCTGCCTTCAATCTTTCCCAGCATCAGGGTCTTTTCAAATAAGTCAGTTCTTTGAATCAGGCGGCCAAGGTATTGGAGTTTCAGCTTCAGCATCAGTCCTTCCAGTGAGTATTCAGGACTGATTTCCTTTAGGATGGACTGGTTGGATCTCATTGCAGTCCAAGGGACTCTCAGGAGTCTCTTACAACACCATAGTTCAAAAGCATCAATTCTTCAGCACTTCTGTCGTTAAGTGAATTCAAATGTAGAACCATCCCTCTTTTACCTTTCCCCACTGTGCCAAATATTGAGAAAATAATTATCCTAAAATTGTTATAATTATTTTGAAACCACAATGAAACTAGAACATGATGAGACAGTTCAGGAGAAAAAAATGTAGCTTAAAAATTGGCGTTTACCAATGACAAACAACTTTCCATTAAAATTAATTATATTAACCTACAAAGATGTGTTATATGTCAGTTATATGCGCGATTAACTTTCTCAAAGGTAAGAATATCCAATCCAATGAATATCTCAAAATCAGTTAGAAAACTGAAATAAAAATATAAAGTGAAGTGTGAATGAAGCAACATTTGCAATGTTTGCAGCTCAGCTCAGCTGGCAAAGAACCCGCCTGCTGTGCAGGAGAGCCTGGTTCAGTTCCTGGGTCGGGAAGAACCCCTGGAGAAGGGAGAGGCTCCCCACTCCAGTGTTCCTGGGCTTCCCTGGTGGCTCAGCTGGTTAAGAATCCGCCTGAAATGTGGGATATCTGGGTTCAGTCCCTGGGTTGGGAAGATCCCCTGGAGAAGGGAAAGGCTACCCACTCCAGTATTCTGGCCTGGAGAATTCCATGGACTATAGCCCGTGGGATCACAAAGAGTCGGATACCACTGAGCGACTTTCACTTCCAACCTGTCTAAATACAGCCCAGTCACTGGAAGTAGAGGGCTCTTGAAGAAGTTATGGGCCACACGGAAGTGCAGCTGTGGTCCTTGCTTGGGATTTGTGCTCTGTTGAGTAAGGAGAGGAGACCCCAAGATGAATTTTGGAACGAGAAATGCTTGGTGCCCACAGACAGTTACAGATAAAGTCCTGGGAAGATTTGATGAGCACAAGCTGAGACTGTCAGGACTTCTGTAAGCAGCCTCGAGGGTGAAGGTAAAGGGTTCATGGAGCAATCAGAACCTGAGGTAAACCTTGAAGGAAGGGAAAGGTTTAGACACAGACACGAGGCTGATGAGGGTCAGAGACAAAGGCTCAGACCGCGGACTGTAAACTGGTTCCCAGGAGCAGGGTCAGAGGCAAGGGTTAGGGGAGTGGCCCCAGGAGGAACCAATCAGAAAGGGAGGAAGGAAGAGGGCTCATTACCAGGAAACCAGGGGGTGCTGCTGGGGGCGCTGAGAGGTCAGGAGGGTGATTCCCTGGGGAGGGGAGCCAGGGTTCCCCTCTGACTCCGTCTGGTTACGGGACAGGGGCTGAGCGTGGCTCCCGGGCGCTAATTACACCGCAAGTCCAGCTCCCTTGGTCATGCAGACAGAGAAGGTCCTTGGGCAGACCGTGCCCAAGGCAGGAACAACTTCACTTAGGAGATGAGCTGGTGCAGAGGGGCAGCAGGCAGGGCACCCGTGGGGGCGGCAGCAGCCATGAACAGAAACAAAATCTGAGTCTTTGGGAAGATTTCCTTGTGGAAAGAATATGGAAAATGACTTTTTAAAAGTTAAGGGGAATTTTTCCTTATTGTTTTTAGATGAAGACACACAATTCGGGGAATGGCCATCTTTTCTGTCTTTATGGTTTGCCTGGAACTCAGATTGCATGTTACTAGAAATGTTAACAGTATAAGAAAAATCAACAGAGTCTAGAGGAAGTTCCCAGACTCCAAATTCTGTATATCATCGAGAGTATATAATGCAAGGATTACTAGGTTCGGAAAAACAGAGGGGATAATGATCCATCATCGGAAAAGAATCCACAGCATCCCCACAGAAGACAGAGGTGCTGGAAAGAGCAGATAGAGATGCTGAGAGACCGACTGTGCTTATGCTCAGGCATTCACAGGGAAAGGTAGACGGAATGGGTGAGCAGAGAAGAAATCTCAGCAGAGAAATGTAAACGGTTCTGGCAAGGAGTCAAATGCTTTTTGGGGACCTAGAAATCAACACTTGGCAACACAGAATTAATCACTCATTCGTCCAACAGACACTTAGCCCGGGTCTGTTTTGTGCCGAGCGTTACTGGGGACCATGAGACACAAATGTCGGATGGTTTGCGTTCTGGTGGGAAGGCAGCTAATACATAATCACATAAATATAAAGTGCAATGTCAGGCAATAATTACCTGTGCCGTAGGAAAAATAAACAGGGGTGAAGGGATAGAGGTTTTCAAGGGACGCTATTCCAAATCTCAATTTCCTGGAGGTCCATCAGGCTGGCGTGGCAGGCAGGGGAGAGAAAGCCACAGACAGGGCTGGCGACAGAGGACTGGCTCCTGACTTAACCGCTGAGCCGTGGGGTGGAGGGTCCCCATCGTCTCCACCCCCATGCCCATTTTCCTCTCCTTGCGTCCACTGCCGGGCTGGCTGGGCCAGGGGCCATATCCTGCCCCCGTCAGGAGGGGAAGGCTTGGGGGAAGCCAGCCACGGTGGGTCATCTGCTCTGCAAAGCCAGTCACAGGAAAGCAGGCGGAGAGAAACGTGGATGTGCCACACGGCCACCCAGGAACGGGAGGCCACGTTCTCTAATCAAAGGACTGATTTGCTAGTTTGCAAGAAGCAAGGTCAAGGTAATTTCTTTTGGTGTCATTGAAAAAAGTTTTTTCTTTCTTTTTTTTTTTCCTAATGAGGAGCAAGTACAGGCATTTGGAAGGAAATTCATCCTTTTCGCAAAGAGTCAGACACGACTGAGCGACTAACACTAATACTACTCATCCATATGGTGAAAAGATCTGTCAATTTCAAGCATTTTTGGAGTGAAGTGGGCTAAGCGATGGAGAAGGCAATGGCAACCCACTCCAGTACTCTTGCCTGGAAAATCCCATGGACGGAGGAGCCTGGTGGGCTGCAAGTCCATAGGATTGTGAAGAGTGGGACAGGACTGAACGACTTCCCTTTCACTTTTTACTTTCATGCATTGGAAAAGGAAATGGCAACCCACTCCAGTGTTCTTGCCTGGAGAATCCCAGGGATGGGGGAGCCTGGTGGGCTGCCGTCTGTGGGGTCGCACAGAGTCGGACATGCCTGAAGTGACTCAGCAGCAGCAGCAGCAGCAGCAGGGCTAAGAGAAGAACCAAAGTGTCTCCTCTCTTCTCGGGAGACCCAGTTTTTCCTCCCCTCTCTTCCCTGCCCCCTCCCCACTGGGAGCCCCTCCCCAACACAAGCACATGTAGGGCCTCCTATCACTGAGGCCCCAACCTGTACAAGAGGTGAGGCCAGTTGGTGGAGATCAGTTGCTGCCCAAAATATTGAATATCAGGGGAGTGGGACGTAGACACCAAGAGGGGGAAAGAGGAAAGGGAAGGAGGCAGGGGCAGGAAAGAGTCACCTGAATTTGACAATAGTGTCTACGTCTACAGACACTACAGAGTATCCGCAGTCTTGCCCAGGGTCCAGAACACGTGAGCAGGGGTGTCTCTGGAGCGGGATGGCTTCCCCATCCCAACCTCAGCACCAATTTGTGGGTGTTGAGGAGGAAACACAGAGGTCCACCTTCTGGACTTGGTTCCTCATGGAGAACAGCAAGAGAATGTCTGTGGGACAGAGAATAGAGGGTCATATGAGTAATTTAATAGAGCCCCCCACGTGTCAGCCCCACTCCACTCCACGGGGGCAACGCATCTCCTGGAGCGCACCTTCGGATGCAACTTGCAGAGGCCAGCTCCACACAGCCAAGCCTCTGCTGTGCGCAGCTCTGCACGTCACCCACCCAGGCTCTGCTAAGGACCCACGGGGAGCTGGGTCAGGCAGCGTCAGCCAGCTCAGGGCACCTGTTGCCTAGGGGTAGGGGTGTCAGGGGAGTGGGGTGCTGCAGGCAGGGTTAGGAGGAGGAGGGGCTTCCTGGAATGCATGCAGCAGAAATGAAACGCAGCTCCTTTCTGTGAGCAGGGATTGAGATACAAAACAAGGACGTTCACAACAGGCTTGGAAGCAGACTGACAGTTTTCTTCACAACTTATTGGAGGAGGGCGGGAGAAAGAACGATCATGCTTTTCGGGAAGACCTGGGAACTAAGCAGCGTGGCCCCGAAGCTCAAATTCATTGAGTCAACTGATAATGACAGAAATCTGACTTGAATCGTTTGGCAGAATTAATGAAGCGGTGGGCAGCAGAGCCGGCAGGGCAGGAGGGGGGTTCCAGGGTAACGCCTGGGCTGGAGTGGCCGTCTCACAGGCCACTGACCCTGAGCGCTGTTGTGCCATGTCAGACAGTCACCTGCCTCTAATGCCCTCTGAACTTGAACCCCAATACCCAGCCAGCCTCCTCTAGTCACTGGATGAAATGTCCTGAAACATTGGCCACACCTGGCTTCTTGCAGGAGTTCCTTCACGAAGGACACGGGAAGCACCATCCTGCGTCCTGAGCATCGCCGGCATCCTGCAGGGCCAGTGCTGGCCAGTGTCAGCTGAGTCACACGCAGGCTCAGCGTCATCAGCCTCAGTACAAGGCTGCTGTTGGCTTCATGGGCCTCCTGCTTTAGGGTCAGTATTGTTTTCTTTTTTTTTTACCTTAAACAAAATCCTGAACTTTTCGTTTTGTGCTAGGTATAGCTGATTAACAATGTTGGGATAATTTCAGGTGGACAGCAAAGGGACTCAGCCACACATATACATGTATCCATTCTCTCCCAGGCTTCCGTCTCCTCCAGGCTGCCATGTAACACTGAGCAGAATTCCCTGAGCCGTACAGTGGGGCTTCCCTGGTCGCTCAGCTGGTAAAGGATCCGCCTGCAATGCGGGAGCCCTGGGCTCGACCCCTGGGTTGGGAAGATCCCCTGGAGAAGGGAACGGCTCCCCACTCCAGTGTTCTGGCCTGGAGAGTTCTGCAGACTGTACAGTCCATGCCAAGAGTTGGACGGGACTGAGTGACGTTCACTTCACGTGCCATAGGTCTTTGTTGGCTATCCATTTTAAATACAGCAGAGTGTACCTGTCCACCTCAAACTCCCTATCTGTCCCTTGTCCTCAGTAACCATGAGTTTGTTCTCTAAGTCTGTGAGTCTCCTTGTGTTTTTAAGTTAATTTGTAACGTGTCTTCTTAGATTCCTTATAGAAGGGACGCTGTTTGCTATTTCTCCTTCTCTGGCTCACTTCCCTCGGTATGACGCGCTCGAGGTCCACCCATGTACGGATGGCTAGAATCTTCTGCATTATCCTGAAGGACCAGTGCTGATCAGTGCCATCTGGCTCCCACTGCAAGGTCAGTACTGGTTTGCACCCACAGTCTTTAGGTGAGAATTCCTCTTATCATTTGCCTGCCTGATTGCAGCCTTGAGGGAATGACTTACATAATTTTAAAACCTGCAGTGAAGTCTACTTGGAATCCATGAGTGCAGAGCGATTAATAGAGCTCTCTCACCCATTAAGGACTAGGAGGGATTTGAAGTTTGCTTGGACTGCCAGTTGAAAGTGAGATGAAATGACGGAGGAGAAAGAAAAGATTGTAAAACAGAAGAAGAGGCATTGGAATCTTAGATGACCATGTTATCTTGTCTGCCTGGGGTGACTGAAGAATTACCAGTGGTAGGAAACCCAAAACATTTTTGTCAGGGAGATCCCCAAGTCTCCCCGTGAGCTCCTGGCCTGCAGAGGCCAGCATGCGATACAATACCAGCTCTCGCAGAAGGAAAACTCCATCCTGGGGCCAGCCTTCAGCTCTGCTTTCTTCCTGATGTAAGAAGTTCTCTGTAGTCCTTAAAGTATTGTCTTACATCTTTCTAGTTACTTTCGTAGGAATGGAACCTACCTACTTGGCATCTGAATCACTGACTTCAATCAGCGATCAGTGCTGAGTCAGTGTTAAACCAATTTGGTGTTACTGATGGTTCTTGACCCATCATATCCCCATCTACCCTGTTCTACTTCCCACCCAGGGATCAAACCCAGGTCTCCTGCATTGCAGGAAGATTCTTTACTGTCTGAGCCTCAGGGAAGCCCTATGAATACTGTAGAATTTATGAAAAGGGCTGCTCTGCTTCAAACCGTGAAATCACAAAACAAGGAAGAGGGCTATAAAATATGGCTTTTATTATCCGGCTCTCCAAACATGCTTCATCCGATCTTAATCATAGATGGGTCTGCTTACAAAGTGGCTTCAAACTGACCTGTCAACTGCAGCCTGATGGCGTGAGAGGAACCAGCACACATTTAATCCGGGGTCCCAGGGTGCTGCCTGGCTGGGGTAAGCAACTCAACCTGCTGGTCTCAGTCAAGTTCTTTAGATAAGGGGGTGTTCCAAGGATTAGCTGTACCAGGTGGAACGCAGCACCCACAAAGCCTGCAGACTCCACCTGCAGGGACAGGGGGAAGCACTCAGTGGATAGTGCTGTGGTGGCTGGAGGTTGAGTGCTCCTCTAGCACCAGAAGTGTGGTCTGGAGTCGTGCACTTCAGTGGGGTCAAATCCTGCATTGCCGTCCCCCTGCTGGCCTAGTGCACTGACATCTGTTGAAACGGGTTCTCCCTGCCTCACTGGCCCACCGTGCTCAGCACTGAGGCCATATCATCCCAGGCCATCCCTGCTGAAGCCTGAGTGGGTGAATGAAAGCAGGAAGAGTCACTTCCTATAGCTTTGAGTTTTTAACCCTCGGTGCGCCATTCACTTTCTACAGCTGAATCTCCTGTCGCTGTAACACCCCTTCCCGGCAGCATTTTGTTTTAGATTTCAGAAGTCTGTTGTTAGGTTGCTCAGTCATATCCATGATCCCATGGACTGCAGCAAACCAGGCTTCCCTGTCCTTCACCATCTCCTGGAGTTTGCTCAAACTCACATCCATTGAGTCAGTGATGCCATCTAACCACATCATCCTCTGTCATCCCCTTCTCCTCCTGCCTTCAATCTTTCCCAGCCTTAGGGTCTTTTCGAGTCAGCTCTTCACATCAGGTGACCAAAATACTGGAGTTTCAGCTTTACATCAGTCCTTCCAATGAATAATTCAGGGTTGGTTTCCTTTGAGATTGACCGTTTTGATCTCATTACTGTCCAAAGGACTCTCAAAAGTCTTCTCCAACCATGGTTCAAAAGCAGCAGTTCTTTGGTGCTCAGCCTTCATTATGGTCCAATTCTCATATCTATACATGAGCTTTGACTATACAAACCTTTGTTGGCAAAGTGATGTTTCTGCTTTTTAATTTCTCCATATTTTGAAATGTTTTTGTGACACTATGGAATAGGCGGGACCAAGGGAAGACAACGAGTTACCTTCACATTGGTTACTAGTACAGTTAGACCTTTCTGATCTCAGTTGTTGTTCATTAGCTCAGTTGTGTTCAACTCTTCATGATCCCAGGGACCGCAGCACACCAGGCTTCCATGTCCTTCACCATCTCCCGGAGCTTGCTCAAACTCATGTCCATCGAGTTGGTGATGGCATACAACCATTTCATCCTCTGTCATCCCCTTCTCCTCTTTTCTTCAGTCTTTCCCAGCATCAGGGTCTTTTAAATGAGTCAGCTCTTCTTATCAGGTGACCAATGCATTGGAGCTTCAGCATCAGTTCTTCCAATGAATATTCAGGAATGATTTCCTTTAGGGTTGACTGGTTTGATCTCCTTGCAGTCCAAGGGACTCTCAAGAGTCTTCTCCAACATCACAGTTCAAAAGCATCAATTCTTGGGCACTCAGCTTTCTTTATAGTCCAAATCTCACATCCATACATGACTACTGGAAAAGTCATAGCTTTGATTAGATGGACCTTTGTTGGCAGAGCAATGTCTTTGCTTTTTAATATGCTGTCTAGGTTTGTCATAGATTTTCTTCCAAGGGGCAAGTGTCTTTTAATTTCATGGCTGCAGTCACCATCTGCAGTGATTTTGGAGTCCAAGAAAAGAAAGTCTGTCACTGTTTCCACTGTTTCCCCATCTATTTGCCATAAGATGCTGGGACTGGATGCTCTGATCATTTTTTGAATGTGGAGTTTTAACCCAGTTTTTACACTCTTCTCTTTCACTTTCATCAAGAGACTCTTTAGTTGCTTTCTGACCTCAGAGGACTCAGAAAAGAAAAAGAAAAATGTTACAGTTGAGTAAAACATTGTTTTTGCCCACCCATTCTAATTTTTGAAAAGTTTCTGGCAGTGTCTTTGAAAAATCTACTTACATCCTAAACAAAGCTCTGAAAAACACTAGTAACCCAATATGACTGGGAGCATCCTGGATATTAAATGCCAAATATACAGGTTATTATGGGAATCTTGACAACACCTTAAACTATGCTTGGAGAGGGGAGGGAAGACTGCTTTTTTTTGACATGAAAATGGCTCAGAAGTCTTTACGCTGCCAAATCACAGGTGCTCTGAATGGCCTGGAGCACACATGCCCTTCGTAATGCTGCTGTGGCACTGGGGGGCTTGCTTTTCTCAAGTTTAAATGCTGCTGGTTTTTCAGACATGGTATAGATTTTGCTTTCCACCTCTGCTGCTGTTCAATGACTAAATCACGGTCAGCTCTTTGTGACCTCATGAGCACAGCATACCCGGTCTCCCTGTTATTGCTATTGCCCTGAGTTTGTTTAAATTCATGTCCTTTGAGTCAGTGAGATGCCATCCAACTATCTCATCCTCTGTTGCCCCCCTTCTCCTCCTGCCTTCAATCTTTCCCAGCATCGGGGTCTTTTCCAACGAATTGATTTTTTGCATCAGGTGGCCAAAGGATTGGAACTTCAGCTTCATGAATCCTTCCAATGAATATCCAGGGTTGATTCCGAAACTGCCATATCCAGTTACCCGAGGCTGTACGGCCTGGTTTTGTTAAACACTGTGTCATGGCAGATGATGAAGCACTTGTTAGGATCTGGTTTTCTTTGTGACCCTGTGTCATATTAGACAAATACGTCACCAAATGCATCGGGGCCCAGGTGTCTGTCAGGGTGCAGGCCCAGGTCTCCCTCAAATATGCTCAAGGGAGGGTGATTCCCCTGGACTGAGTCACTTGCCACTGCTATTGTTTCTAGAAATATCTCAGCATCACACATCTTTGCAGTGAGGTTGCTTAACATTGCTTTGCAAAGTAAATGGCTAGTTTTGAGTATAAAATTGCCATCAACAGGGCAGCCTGTGACCCAGTCTTACTAACCAATGCTCTCTAGCAATCAGACAATCTTAGGATTGTTTCAGTGAAACAGAAAAAGTGGGAATCGTGTCCACTTATTATCATAGTTTGAAAAACTTACATGTGAGATGTCAAATAGCCTCTGCCACATTCCTCATCCTTACGTCCAACACACATCCTCATGACTGTTAATTTATTTAATTTCAGGAGTGTATTCTTCCACTCCTAGAATCGAATAATTTCAATAATTAGCTCCACAAATGACTAATTTGGGGTCTCCAAAGACAGAGCTGGAATAGAGATTTACTGGGCATCCTGAGATCTTTTGCAATAGCCATAGCCAAGGGGGAAAAAAAAAAAAGCAACAAATCCAACAGGCATTTTTAAAGCCAGTTAATGTAATTAGAGTGTGTGCACACTTTACTATTCACAATAGCCAGACATGGGAGCAACCTAAATGTTCATCAATAGAGGGATAGATAAAAGATATATGTATATATATATAAACTTGTATAAATATATATGCAGTATAAATATATATATACATATATATATATGAAAGTGCATGAAAGTGTTAGCCATTTTAGGATTAAACCCTATATATATATATATATATGAAAGTGTTAGTTGCTCAGTTGTGTCTGATTCTTTGTGATACCATGGACTGTAGTTCACCAGGCTCCTCTGTCCATAGAAATTTCCAGGCAAGAATACTGGAGTGGGTTGCCATTTCCTTTTCCAGGGATCTTCTCAATCCAGGAATTGAACCCAAGTCTCTCACATTGCAGGCAGATTCTTAACATCTGAGCTACCAGGGAATGTCCTATATATATTATTATTTTAATATTTGTATTTATTATATATTTTCATGACTTGGAAACTTAATGGAATATTACTCAGCCATGGAAAAAATGAAAAAATGCCATTTTCAGCAGCATGGACAGGACTAGAGACTGTCATATGAAATGAAGCAGGTCAGAAACAGAAAGATAGATACTGTATGACATCACGTGGAATCTGAAATACGACACAACTGAACTTATTAGCGAGCCAGAAACAGACTCGGGGCATAGAGGATGTAGACTTGTGGTTCCCACGAGGGAAGTGTTGACGGGTGGAACAGGGTGGGAGGTTGGTTAGCAGATGTAAGCTACTGCATAGAGAACTGATAAACAACAGTATCCTACTGTATGGCATCAGGAACTATATTCAATATTTTGTGATAAACCATAATGGAAAAGAGTATGTATATATAAATCTGCATCAATTTGCTGTATAGCAGAAATTAATACGTTGTTAATCACCTATACTTTAATAAAAAGAGAAGAAAGCTTCAGTTCAGTAAAAAAGGAAGAACACTTCTATGTTTAACAAAGAAAAGAATGCGTGCACATTTTGAAGCTCCAGGGGTCTGAATAGTGAAGACTCATCTTGTGACTCTTTAGCAAGTGGACTCATGGTTCCCCAGGTGAAGCTGGTGACAGAGGATTCCCTCCTCGCTCTTCCGCTCTTCCGCTCTTCCGAGGGGATGAGTGAGAGATGAGCCGAGAGGAAGGAGGCACTCCCTTGCGAGGCGCTGGCCCAGTGTCAGCACAGAGGCGCAAACACCCGCATCTGAGCCTCCTTCTTTGGTGTGGAAGCGCAGGGCTGATGGGTCCCTCCACTCTCCCAGCATCCTGGGGGGAGCAGAGGGCCCTGCACACTACCTTCCCATTCTGTCTCATCCTCACTGCTTCACAGTGTCTTTGCAACCTCTTTTTTAAATTAATTTTTATTAAAGGATAATTGCTTTATAGAATCTTGCTGTTTTCTGTCAAACCTCAATATGAATCAGCCATAGGTATACATATATCCCCTCCCTTTTGAAACTCCCTCCCGTCTCCCTCCCCTCTTTGCTACTTCTCATTGCAATCGCATCTGTGGCACTTGAAGGAAATGCAAATTGAAACCGAAGTGCTTTTGACACTGCCGTGTAGCTTCCTTGGAGTTCATACATCGTGCAAGCTGACCCACTTCATTCAACAGGAAGGAAATGGCAACCCGCTCCAGTACTCTTGTCTGGAAAATCTCATGGACAGCAGAGCCTGGTGGGCTGCGGTCCATGGGGTCACAAAGAGTCGGCCACGACCGGGCAACTAACACTAACACTAAGGAGGAGAAGGGGACAGAGGGTGAGATGGCAGGACGGCGTCACCGACTCGACCAGAGGGTGAGATGGCAGGACGGCGTCACCGACTCGACCAGAGGGTGAGATGGCGGGACGGCATCACCGACTCGACCAGAGGGTGAGATGGCGGGACGGCATCACCGACTCGATGGACGTGAGTCTGAGTGAACTTCAGGAGTTGGTGATGGACAGGGAGGCCTGGCGTGCTGTGATTCATGGGGTCGCAGAGAGTCGGACACGACTAAGCGACTGAACTGAACTGAACTGAAACGTGACTTAGAGATGGGGAGACTGGCCTCAGACACCAGGATGGAGGATGAAGGCGCGCTTCTCACTGTGCCTCTCAAGGACATGTAAGAAGTCAGCAGCTGTGTCCTGACCAATTATCTGAGCATCCGTCGCTGAAAATTCTGGAACCTGTATTTTAGAGAATGCGCTCATTGTTCTTGCTGTTCAGTCACCAAGTCACGTCTGACTTTGTGACTCTGTGGACTGCGGCACACTAGGCTTCCCTGTCCTTCACTGTCTCCTGGAGTTTGCTCAAAATCATGTCCATTGAGTCAGTGATGCCATCCAACTGTCTCATCCTCTGTCTCCCCCTTCTCCCTCTTCTTCTCCCCCTTCTCTGCCCTCATTCTTTCTCAGCATCAAGGTCTTTTCCAGTGAGTTGGCTCTTCACATCAGTTGACCAAAGTATTGGAGCTTCAGCTTTAGAACCAGTCCTGCTAATGAATATTCAGGGTTGATTTCCTTTGGGATTGAATGTTTTGATCTCCTGGCAGTCCAAGGGGCTCTGAAGAGTCTTCTCCTGCACCACAGTTGGAAAGCATCAGTTCTTTGGTGCTCAGCCTTCTTTATGGTCCAATTCTCACATCCATACATGACTGTAGCTTTGATTGTACAGACCTTTGTCTGCAAAGTGACGTGTACCTGCTGTTTAATACGCTGTCTAGGTTTGTCATAGCTATTCTTCCAAGGAGCAATTGTCTTTTAATTTCGTGGCTGCGGTCACCATCCACGGGGATTTTGGAGCCCAAGAAAATGAAATCTGACATTTTTTTTTTGGTAGATTGTCCACCTAAGAGAGTAGGTTTAACTAGAAGCACACAGATAATGATTCAACCCTTTCATATCTGGAAGTCAGTAGCATCTTCAGAGGTGAGCTATGTCCTTGAACAAAGAAAGCGAGCCATCCGTGGCCACAGGAAGTGTTTCTTCTCCTGGAGATAAGGTGAGTGTTTGAGTGCCAAGGCTCTGTTGGGTCCTGAGCCCACCGGGCTCCTGGAGGCCCTGACATCTGGGTCGGTCAGGTTGTGCGACGTCAGGTCAGCTCTCTGTGATGGGGCGAGCAGTACCGCCCCTCCAAACAAGGGCCACACTGTGAATTAGAAACAGCTCCTTCATTTCATATAAAGCTTTTACACTGTAGGCTGGGGAATGCGCTTCATTAGTTTATTACCCACCTGGCACTTCAGACAGCCTCACCCCCATACGCAGACAGCAGTTAAACAGGAAACTCTCCGAGGATCACTTTAAGAAATGAATGTCCGGATGCAGATAAATGAAGGCGAGATAAATAAGTGTTACTTATATACGGCCCTGCGTGTGTGTGTATCCTTTCCTAACGCATGGACGTGTACAGATGTGCACACACAGAATACATTTTAAAATGAAATGGTGTGGGGCTTGTCTTGGGGTCAGCATGCCCCTTTCCTTCTGTGAGCTCTTGAGGCAAATGCAGTGATGTGATTGTATGGCTTATGCTTTGGGGATGAGTGATTTGCCTGTTTATAAGGATCAGGTGAATCACGTGTCCTATTCCAGTGCCCCGCCTCACTCCAGGGGCTTTCTGCTCATGGAGGGGAACCCACCCAGCTTAAAGACATGGGCCTGGACACTGGGACCCACACACTTGGGCTTCCCTGCTGGCTCAGGTGGTACAGAATCTGCCTGCAATGCAGGATACCCGGGTCTGATCCCGGGGTTGGGAAGATTCCCTGGAGAAGGGAATGGCAACCCACTCCAGGATTCTTGCCTGGAGAATTCCATGGACAGAGGAGACTAGAGGGCTACAGTCCATGAGGTCACAAAGAGTCAGACACAGCTGAACGACGTTCACTTTTCCCACCCACACGCTCAGTAAGAGGAAGGCTGATGCTGCACTCACGTGGTCCATGAGCCTCTCCCAGGCTGGAAAATGCTTCTGATGTCTAGGATTTCTCTGCAATTTCATGATACGTTAAGCTAGAATTTCAGAAAGGAGAAAATAAAATAGATTTACTATGTGCTATAATTGGGCCCAGCTTTCAACCCCTTACTTCTGAGAATGAATAGCATGTATCTTTCCCAGTGAAACTAAGATACAATCCAGACCTCCTGAAACATCAGGTCCTCCTTTTACCTGAACTGAAGTTCACCTTTCTCCCCCAGGCTGTTATTCCAGAAAGGAGTATTGATGAAATGGTTTTAGTACCAGATTGGTTCACTCAACTCCAGAGACATGAGAGGTGCATATCTATGGAAAACATTGAACTCTCATGAATTAAACGTATTTTTATGCAAAAGTATAATTACTGTGAAAAATGCCCAAACGAAAGTAGTTTTGTGTCTTTGCTGTATTTTTTCTTAGACAATCTCAATAAATCAAGTCATTATTTTAAAGTCCCATTTTTAATGTAAAAATTTTATCTATTCTCCATAGCTAAAACTTATTTACATTATTTACGTATGAATTTCAAAGGTATTTTACTTTGCAGGGCTAAAAAATACTCAAAACAATTATCGCCCAGGTATAGTTTCTGAATATTATTCTATAAATAAATCTTATATTTATTTATATTTTCCATAGCTAATAGTTACTTTTGGAGAACTTCTTTTAATAGTAGCTATTATTAGCAATGGAAAAAAATAGTTGAAATTTAGGAGTATTTTTTTTCTGAGAATTTTTATGTAAAATATGTACATATATTTATGAATTAACTTAGGTGAAACCCTGACTGAAACCACAGGGGACGTTTTTATGCCTTCTTTAGTTCTTTTCATTCAGTGAGGAGTCGTTTTCGTATTGCTTTGGGGATGAAAGAGAGAAAGATATGGAGAAGGAAAGATGGAGTGAAAGGGTGGGGAGGGGAGGGGTGATCGATGGGTGTGAAGCGATTGAAAAGCGGCCAGTTTACCAGCTTATCTTTCTGGGTATTCAGAATGGAGCAGAAGCAATCAGGACCATATTTCACTCAAATCAGGATCACTCAGATTGCTTCAGAAACCCAAGGCTCCTGCAGCGAAGCAGCCTTGCGCCGGGTGGCTGTAGGACCACCTGCCCAGGCGAGGATGGTTCGGGTGGCAGCCGCCCAGATTTGCCACCATCTCATCTAAAGAGCTGAAGGAGGCGTTACCGCTCTCAGACATTGTCCACAGAAGGGAACCTCCGGGACCAGCCTGCTTTGCTCCAGCTGTGAGCTACTTGGGCCAGCAACGGCATCAAAGACTAGCTCCTGGCGGAGCTCACAGAAACCCAGCTGAGATGGCCTGGGAGCTCAGCGCCCCCCGGAGCCCAGGACGGAGGCGTGTGGATGGACACGTCTGTATCTGCGGTGGCCGAGAAGGACGCAGGCAGCAGCGGGCAAGCAGTACCTGCCCTGGGGCCTGCCTGGGCCGAGGTTCCCCCGGGGGAGGCTCGGGGGACGGCTTCTGACTCTGCTGTTCTCCGCACCCCTCCTCCCACTGCTGATCCTGCTCCCTCTCCCTCTCCCCACTCCCCTTCCAAGTCCTCCCTCTCCCCTTCCTCCCCTTCCCTCCTCTCTTCTCTCTCGGGCTTCTCCGTCCAATTCTTTAAACTTGGATTTAGGGAAAAAAAAGAATCATGTGATAAGGCAAATAAGTGTTCATAAACATGCCCTCCTTCAACCTGGGGAGGAGGGCGCTTGGCCCGTTTGCTCACGCTCTGCCCATGTTGTGCTCTTTCCGGGAGCTCTAACACACACACCTGATGCTGTTTCCAGCCGTGCTGAGTACCTGCGCGCCACGGGACAGGTAGGCGATGGGTCGGTGGTGGGCAGACAAGGGGAGGGCCTCCCCAGCGGCTACAGTTTAGCAAAACACACCACGAAGCAGTTTCGACTATAAGCGAATGCAACCTTAACATATTTTAGTTCTGTAATCCCATAAATTACCATCTATTACAGTGATGAAAATTAAATGGTGAACCATAGTTAATATGTATTTACCAATTTGTAAGTAAAAAGGCGTGGATCCATTGCAATGTCACGGCTTTTACTCAATAATAGTTAGACTGCTCACCCATAGCTCTGATGAAATCTGTATCTATCTCATTTCCATAATGTTTTCCATTGATTTCAGGTAGTAAGAACAGTGACGATGTCAATGTTTTTCATTTTTTCAAAAATGTGCAGTCAATATTTCCTAGATTATATAATATATTCCAAGGGTGATCCTTCCAATTAAAAAAAAATTGTCTACATTGGGATTTTTTCAAATATGTAGATGGAAATGAGTGGGACCAATTTATCTTATTCAGAAGAGACACTAAGTGGAATGTGGTGTTGACATAGAGACTATGCCTTTCTACCCAGTGCAGGGAAGGGGTATAGACATTTTATAGGAAAGGGAAAAAAAAAAAATCACATGATTTGCTGCTAACTGTGGAAGTCTTGTTGAATTGTATTTAGTCCATTCATTTAATAAAGGTTTTCCCCTTAGAGTTCATTTAAAAATGAATGGCATCGTTATCTTTCTCTAGTTGAGTTAACTTGTATGACAGTGTCTAGGCCCATCTGCGGACACGTGGTCGGTCGCTTCAATAGTGCTGGACTCTCTGCAACTTGCGGACTGTAGCCCACCAGGCTCCTCTGTCCACAGGGTTCTCCAGGCAAGAATCTTGGAGTGGGAGGCCATTTCCTCCTCCAGGGGGTCTTCCCGACCCAGTGATTGACCCTCATCTCTGATATCTCCTGCATTGCAGCTGGATTCTTTACCCACTGAGCTACCAGGGAAGACCCTGGATCCATCCACCCTGAGTCAAATGACAGTATTTAATCATTCTTATGGCTGAGGAGTATTCCACTGTGTACACGTGCCATGTGTGTGCCCACTCACTGTTAGCAGACACTTAGCTTGCTTCCATGTAGCAGTGCTGCAGTGAACCCTGGGGTGCATGCATCTTTCGGAATGATGCTTTTCTCTAGGCACATGCCTACAAGTGGGATTCCTGGTCATACTGTAGTTCTACATTTTTATAAAGCCACCTCCACACTGTTCTCCATAGTAGCTGCGCCAATTTACATCCCCACCGAAAGTGCAGGAGGATTCCCCTTTTCTCCACTCCGTTTGTAGACTTCAGCGCGTACAGCTCAATATTAAAAAAGAAAATCCAGTGAAAAAATGAGCTGAAGATCTAAGTAGACATTCTCCAAACCGTTTCCCTACATTTTGTGTATGGAAGCCCTGACTTCCCTTGTGGGTGGACTTGGTGATGGGCTCTCTCAGGAGGGAATTGAGCTTAGAGGTGGGCCCTGATTCTATGGGCTTCCCAGGTCACACTACTGGTAAAGAACCCCCTAGCCAGTGCAGGAGACACAGCAGATGAGTGTTCGATCTCTTGGTCAGAAAGATCCCCTGAAGAAGGAAATGGCAACCCACCCCAGTATTCTTGCCTGGAGAATCCCATGAACAGAGGAGCCTAGTAGACTACAGTCCATGGGGTAGCAAAGAATTGGACACGACTGAAGTAACTTACACACACGCACTGATCCTGTAGAATTGGTGTCCTTGTAAGAAGAGAAGAGAGCTGTCTCTCCAGGCCCCCAAGGATAGTCCCTAGGAGGCACAGTGAGAAGCTGGCAGTCTGAAAGCCAGGGAGAGAGCCATCTTAGAAACCCACCTCCAGGGAAGCCTCGCTCTTGGGCCACTAGTCTGTAAACTGTGAGCACGTGGACTTCTGCTGCTCGAGCCGTTCCATCTGAGGCATTTTTTATGGCAACCTGAGCAGCCTAGTACAGGGAACATACACGCTGTTATTCATCCATCTTGCTGTTTACCCATCCCCTGCCCTGGGGTGTAAGACCAATGCTGGCAGAGATTTGAATCTTAACTGTTAACTGATGAATCCCCAGCATCAAGATCCCCTGGAGGAGGAAATGGCAACCCACTCCAGTGTTCTTGCCTGGGAAATCCTATGGACAGAGGAGCCCAATGGGCTACAGTCCATGGGGTCATGAAGAGTCGGACAGAACTGACTAACAGGCACATTCATTGTTTATTCCTTTTTCTTTACTTTCAAAAATAAATGATTGTGAGTTCCCCGTGAGGGAGGCTGTGGGGGACTTTTCTGTGATGATGAGTGGGAACAGGTGAGCAGGGCCCTCTGCAGGAGACCTCGGAGGACGAGGGCAGAGGGCAGGCGGGCGCAGGCTGGGTCACCCTGGTCAGACCCGTTCAGTCCAGCTAACAAATGAAGGCCTGCCTTCCAGACACAGACAGAAGGCTGTGCGGTGAGGAAGGGGCGCTTCAGCCCCGGCCCAGGCCTCAGGAGGGCTGCCCAGAGGGACACCTGACCCTTCAGTGGCAGGGACAGATGGTGATGTATCGTCATATGCAGTCAACAGACCCACGAAAGCAAGGGTGCTGACCCACACGTCCCCAGGAAAGCAGGTCTCCAGAGGAGTTTTACTGCCTTCTGAACCCATGTCTTACAAGACAACTAGAACTTTACAGACAGACCAAATCTGTGCTACAGACAGACATCGCTGCCACGACCCCCGTTAGTGGTAAGCAGGCAGAGCCTCCGCATACAGCTGTCTTCCCCCGTAGTAATCACCTCATTTCAGCAGGAAGGGCAGCTCCCCTGGATGTCCCGGCGATTTTTGTCCTGGGGGCTTGTCGATGTCCATTACTTGGTTAGCATCGTCATGGCCACTGGAGCGCTGTGCTCCGCAGGAATGGCCATCGGTGGCCAGAGCTTAGTGACTATTGATTTCCTAGCTGGATGAGGCTGGGGAGGGGAGAGAGGAACCATGAGTCTGACTCATCACCACGCACTGCTGTTTATGTTTGGCAGAGACTCCAAAGTTCACGCCAGGCTCGCACAGCCTCTGACCTTCTCCAGGTAGAGGAAACTCCGGAGCTTGTGGCCAGAGCCCCAGCATGCCCACGTGATGCCTGCTGCATCAGCCTGAGTGGTTTGGAGGCTGGAGTGACTGCGGCTGGGGGCGCCTCTCAGAGGGGGCGATAGTTTAGTGCCGGGGAAACAGGGAGCTCAGGAGAGCTTGTGACTGTTTATCACCTGTGGTTTGGGACTGGCACCGGCTGGTGCAACTTGCATTGACTGTCCAAGGAATGTCCCATCACTTCCTGTATCTGCTTTGAAGAGGGACTTCCTATAGACATGTGGACGTCACACCCGTCTGGAGGGCCTGGAATTTTGGACTTCCCTCCAGTCTCAAGCACACGTACAACAGTAACAGAGCTAAAACAAGCTGTTTATCTCTTGTGCTCTTGCATTCACTCCCTCCAATAACCCCACGAGGAAGGTGTCAATACTGTCCAGTTGCTCAGAGGAAGAAACTGATGACCTCGTAACAAATACTGGACACAGATCCAGAACATTCCATCTCTCTCCCTCGTGTATTGGAGCCAGGAGTGTGGTGGAGGCAGAGCTGGAGAAAGGCTGTTGTGTGGCACAGCTGAGCTGACGCAGCGCAGGGCCAGGGCTGGGGTGCTGCCTGCCTGCCTCTGGCTCGTCCACACTCGGCCCGGAATTTCCATGTTCTGGGCTCGGCAACCATCTTGGAAAATGGAAGAGCATCTATGGAGAAGGAGAGAACACACCCACGTTTGTTCAACTGGACGGAAACCTCTGCCCCGCCAGGAGGCAGGTAGGGCAGAATCCTTGTGCCATTGGGAGCCTGTGACTGGCTGAGCTGTAAAGTCCGAGGGGAATTCTCCATCACATACTGATTTCTTCCACAATTATGGCGCTCAGGCTTTTAAAAGCTCGGTGTGCAGACTGCATGTTTCACTCGGCATGAAAATCGCACCTGTGAGGGGGTACAGCCCATCTCTGGTCAGAAAAGTGCTTAGGGAGTCAAGGCGCAATCGTGGGAGCGCGTGGACACTGGGGCCCTGACCCCAGGCCCGTGGGCCGACGCCGAAGGCCAGGGGTGCGGAGCTGTGAGAGTGGGCTTCAGGGTCGGGGGTGAGACCGGCGCCCTTGTCTGGTGGGTTTCTACCAGACGCCCAGGGAACTAAAGAGTGACTGAGAGGATGAGAAGCAGGGGCTGGCCAGCTGCACCCCAGCCCACCCCATGCCATGGGTGAGCTCTGAGTGCCCTAGAAGCTTGCTGTCTGCAGGGCGGTAAGCACAGAGCTGGGGGATGTGGGCCTGGGGTGCGGCGGGCTCCCCCGCTTCCCGATTGACCTGCTGACATCCCGGCTCTCTTGGCAGAGACTGGGAGCCGTTTGAGGCTAGAAGGAAGCGTCTGTCTGAGAGGGGAGCAAGCCCAGCCTGAGCAAGCCTTTGAAAGACGCCCACGGCAGCCAGGGCTACGCCCACCCCGCGATGCGCCATCACAGTCACTGATGAGGAAAGTCATTCTGACACGTTCAAGATCCTTGGCATCCAGTCTCCTCTTGAGTCCTGAGGCATTTGCTCCCAGGACGGGGAAAGAGACACTGATGCAGCCAGGATGACATAAAGCAGGACCTTCCTGGGGCATAAATCTCCACAAGAAGTTGGGGCGAATCCACTGGGTTTCATCACAGTGCTTTTTTTTAATTTTTTTAAA
Organism: Aepyceros melampus; assembly: GCA_006408695.1. NCBI lineage: Eukaryota > Metazoa > Chordata > Mammalia > Artiodactyla > Bovidae > Aepyceros > Aepyceros melampus. The sequence continues at coordinate 57,968 of SJXQ01000342.1, read as the reverse complement.
CCCCCATTACTTTCGTGATTAAGGTGCTTTCTCCTGGCCTTGGGGCCAGTCAGGAATCAGTATGCGGCTTTACAATGATTTCAGCTTCAAAACATTTGACCTTTGAATGTGCTCATCATTTATCCTATTACGCAAAGAACTTTCCAGCTCCATGACACATGACTCTTGGGCTGACGACCAGGCAGCACTCGTAGGATAAAGAAGAAGAGGAAGAGTACGGCCCCTTGGCACTAGCAATAATCACACTGGAATATTTCCCACTGAACTCTAGTCCATCATAAAGAACACGCTATAATTAACTATGGAAGGAGGAGGGTGCAAACATTCAACACCCACAAATACAGAAGGGTTGAATGTACTAAAATACTTGTTCTGTTAATTGTCTAAGAAGCCACTCTGTTTTCCATAAGATACTGTTTAAAATATGGTAACGATGACCTTATATGCAAGACAGCAAAAGAGACACAGATATAAAGAACAGACTTTTGGACTCTGTGGGAGAAGGCGAGTGTGGGATGATCTGAGCGAATAGCACTGAAACGTGTGTATATTACCTTCTGTGAAATGAATGACCAGTCCAAGTTGGATGGATAAAACAGAGCACTCAAAGCCGGTGGTGCACTGGGATGACCCAGAGGGACTGGATGGGGAGGGGGACAGGATGGGGGACACATGTGCACCCATGGCTGAGTCATGCCAATGTGTGGCAAAACGACCTCAATACTGTGAAGTAATTAGCCTCCAATTAAAATTAATAAATTAATTTTTTAAAAAGAAAAGATATTGCACTAAGACCTCTAGCTGGCATGTAGAAGGCACTCAGGAAACCTGTGCTGATGTCGAGAGTTAACCACGAGCATCAGAGAACTCCTTCTGGATGACCTTGCTAAATGCATATCTTGCGGCTGGGGAGAGGATGCACATTGTCCCCAACAGGCAACTGCTTGCTAGCTCTGTCATACAGAAAAAAGGTAATTAGTTGTAGCATCCAAGTCCATTCATATTTACCGTGGCCAGATACACCCAATCACCCTCAAACTGAGGAAAAAAGTCTGCAGTTGGCAACTTGATAAACCTTCGTGCCTAGTCGCTCAGCCATGTCCAACTCTTTGCGACCCTGTGGACTGTAGCCCTCTGGGCTCCTTTGTCCATGGGATTTCCCGACAAGAACACTGGAGTGGGTTACAGTTTGCTTCTCCAGGGGACACTCCCGACCGTGGGATCAAACCCACATCTCCTGCTTGGCAGGAGATTAACCAGGTTCTTTAACCACTGCACCGCCTCGGAAGCCGTTATAAACCTTAACTACCAGATTTTCTGAAGTTGTTCTTCACTTTAAATCTATCAGAATTTTCTCCAGGAGGATAAGTTCACATACGAATCAGCTTGTTAAATTAACACGTTGCCTCAGAAGACAACTGGATCCTCAGACCAGACCTCAGAGGGAAGGTGGTTGTGAGGGATCCTGAGGGGTGAGAAGACCCAATGCCACCTTGAAGGTTCTGGGGGGAAATGGGTGCCTTGACTTCCTTAAAAAGTGAAGGGTGAGGAAACCCATCAACCCTGGGGGAAAATAGGATTTTTCAAAGGCTAAGCCTAGTTGGTAGATGAGGAGGCTGATTTAAGAAGCCAGCCAGCCTGCAGTGGTAGAGAAAAAATTGTGAGGAATAAAATCATACGGAAAGGTCACTGGGATATGAAACAAGGCAGGGGTTCTTTTTTTTTTTTTTTTTTTGGAATGGTTCAAGTTCCTGAAAACAGAGTGACCCATTAGAGGATATTGTCAAATACCAAGTCTAAGCCACCATATCACCATGAGTCAGGAGTGGAATCGCTCTGAATACCGATGGTCTCTCTTTTCCTCTCCTGACCTCCAGCGTTTGCTTGTTTACCATCTTTCTTTTTTTTCCTGATCACCTGAGCTAGTGAAAATGAAAATGTGCAGAGCAGCATTAAGTCCTATTTTCCTCACGAACATCACACGGAGATTGCTGTGATAACAGGTGAAGCCAAGATCGAATACTGATTGAAAAAATGCAACCAGAAATACCACGTCTGCACAAAGAACTTTAAAATGCCAAACATTTCCCGGAGACCGATAATTGAAAAATAGAGCGCAAAAGTCATCTGTCATGACGTTTTCAAGGATGAAAGATTTGCAATCCCATTCCTATCTGTGTCTGCGGTTGGGCATCCTTAGTCTGAAGTCAGGAGAGGCAGAATGCACCTTTGTATTAACAGAATTCAACTTTTGAAGATCATTGCCTCTACTACTTCTTTCTTTACAAATTTTGACTGTCTGTTGGACTCAATTGATTTATGGTGTTGGACACATTTCAGGTGTGCAACACAGTTCCAGGCGCACAGCAAAATGATTCAGTCCTACTTACACACGTGTCTATTCTTTTTCAATTCTTTTCCCATTTAGGTTATTGCAGAGTAGTGAGCAGAGTACCCTGTGCTATGCCCCAGGTCCTTGTTTAAACTCACCGTAGTCTTGCTACATGTCACTCTCAGCATTTGAGAGCAGTGAGCCCCCAAGAGGGCACGTCCTTGGATGGGCAGTGGAGTCCAGCCTTGGACAAAATAGCAGGAGAACCCACAAGAGATGCACCACGTGTCTCTGAAATGATGTCGGAGGGGACGAAGTGCACACCGCTTCTTAGGCAAAGATTGGCAGGGAGCGTAGGTTCTCAGCCAGTCCCGAGCCTTTTTCTCCTCCAGGTCCACCCAGGGTGAACATCTCATGTAAATCTGGGCACTGGTTTGCCTCTCAGGCATATGTTGGAAAGATTGCTGTCCAGGTGGAGGGTCATGGACTCTTTAAAATCAAGTCTCCACCTTGCCTCACATTCATATTCCTTTGTTAAGTTGACTTATCCCAGTGGTTCTTGCACAGGCAGTTCTGACCAGTACTGCGGCTGCTGTTATGGGGTTGGATTGCTCCTCCCGAAGAAGTGCTGACCTCCCAAGCCCCAGTGCTGTGAACGTATCCTTATTTGGAAGTGGGGTCTGTGCAGATGATATAGTTAAGATGGGCTCATTACTCTGGGTCCCTTATCCAGTAGGTCTGGTGTCCCCATGAGAATGGAAAATTTGGGTCCAGCCATGCGCACAGGGAGGACGTCATGCAAAGATTGGAGCTCTACAGCCATGAGCCAGGGAACCCCACTGGTGGCCAGGAAACCAGCAGAAGCCAGACTGGAGACAGGTCCTCACAGAGCCTTCAGCCCAGCACGCCCTGTGGACAGCTTGACCTGGGACGGTGGGCCCTAGAACTATGGGAGGATAAGCTTACACGGGACTTGCTAACAGCCGCCCCAGGGAACAACTGCCATGCTGCATAAGAAAACTCACTTCCGGCGTTAGACGGCTTCATCCTGTGATGAGTGTCCTTGGGACACCCCAGCTGTTTCAGCCTGCTAACTGTGACCCACGCCCAGGACGGGAGAGAAGACTCAATAGGCTGATCGACCCTGTCCTGGGGCGCGTGCTCAGTTGCTCTAGTCACGTCTGACTCTTTGTGACCCTGTGGACTGTATACCCACCAGGCTCTTCCTTTCATGGGATGCTCCAAGCACGACTACTGGAGTGGGTTGCCATGCCCTTTTCCACCCTGTCTTGGGATCACTGGTCAAACCCCTTAATTTCCCAAGAAGTCTGTATTGAACAGAAACACCTCCGAATCCCTCCTTCTCATCCAGCAAGAGCTCCTAATGGCCTCAGCATCACTCCCTTTCCACCGCGCCGGGGCACCAGCCTCCTGAGAAACCCAGTCCCTGCATTAGACCCTAAGAGAAGGAAGGCTTTCACCTGCTGGAAAGCTCCTCTGGCTCGTGAAAGGTCACTGATGCTCGGTCATCGTCAGCAGGCGGTCGAGTTGCCATAAGCAGAGAGGACACTGGTAGGAGGTGGGGGCTCTCGGGGCGCTGAAGGACTTACACTGCAGAAGCTTTTCTTAAACTGCAGGATGCACGCACGGCATTCCTCCCGGCCTGGAATTTGTCAACAAGGTCCTTGACAGGCAAGCTGGGAGGTCTCGCCTCATTCATAATTGAGGGTTACTTGATTGTAAAGTCATGTTTGAGACTCACACATGAGAGGATGGGTTCCAAAGCTCTGAATCCCTTTAGGGTGCCATCTCTGACTGTCCTGAGCCGGGGAGATGCGTGTGACATCTGTAAACTTCGGGACGCACAGGTGTCCATTTACAGGAATGTCAGGGTGTGGCAAGCTCTTCTGCCCCATGATCGGGACTTGTCAACCAGGCCCTTATTCTGTGGCGTTTTAGCTGTAGGGAGGGGAGCAGAGCTAAGGTGAATAAATTCCAGGGCTTTCTGTGTAAGAACAATACAGATTTTGTTAAAAATTATCTTCAAAGGTAGAATATGAGCCTCTTGCATTTTGCAAATAGGATGTCACCCCCTTGTAGAAGCAGCTAAGAAGACCTACTGGCAGGGTAGTTTAGATGAAAAATCAGCCTCACTGATTGCTCTTGTAGCTACCTAACTGAAAGAACTAAATTCAATTTTCCTAAAATGCACTGTCTGGGGTTGATCACCTCTCTCATATTTTAAAAATGTTTATGAACTCAAACATTGGGTTTAAGCAAATCTGAAATCACACCACTGAAGGCTGGCTGAGAAGCCAGGCTGAAAATATTTTTCCTCCGCCAGCTGTTAGGTGAGACCTGGATAGTAAAGAATAAAGTAGAGGCAATGGAGTGCCCCAAGGAGCCCAGGTCCTGGCCAGCCCGATGCTGTGCTCGCTCTCCTGTCTGCAGTTCCGCTCCCGCTTCTCTGTCTGTTAGCTGCCATGCTCTCTCTTTCTAGAGCACTTGCATGATGCTGAGAAAGGAGAATGTTAGTCACTCAGTTATGAGTGACTCCTTCTGACCCGTGGACTGTAGCCACCAGGCTCCTCTGTCTATGGAATTCTCCAAGTAAGAATCCTGGAGTGGGTTGCCATTCCCTTCTCTGGGGGATCTTCCTGACCCAGGGTTCAAACCCAGGTCTCCTGTGCTGCAAGCAGATTTTTCTTTTAACCATCCAAGCACCAGGCAAGCCTGCGTGATGCAGAAACACCTCATCGATTCCAAGGATGCTCCCAGAGGAAGGGAGGCGTTGCCATGGCATCCCTCTGGTCCAGCGTTGCACGGTTCACTCCCCAAATACTCGGATGACGTGGCAAACCTTCACACGTGCTTCTCTCATCATGCTGGCCATTGTGCAGCTCTCATCCTGTTTCCAAACCACACCCCGGTTGATCGACTCTGTTGCTCAAAGAAGCAAACAGTGAGCTTAGAGAAGCAAAAACCCACCCCACTGTTAGGAGATGTACACAGTTCCAGGAAGATGGCCTGCAGATGACCAGCTGCTTGTCTGGGTTCCACGTCCACAGGATGACGCTTGTTTGAATACAGTCCATGTGGGTATCTACGAGGTCTGGCTTATATGCTTCTTTACTTTTAAAATATTTAACTAAGTGTCCCTCCTTTTTTTTTTTTCTTTTGTGCTAGTGCTAGTGCTGAGTCACTTCAGTCGTGTCCGACTCTGTGCGACCCCATAGACGGCAGCCCACCAGGCTCCCCCGTCCCTGGGGTTCCCCAGGCAAGAACACTGGAGTGGGGTGCCATTGCCTTCTCCAATGCATGAAAGCGAAAGGTGAAAGTGAAGTCGCTCAGTCAGGTCCGACCCAGCGACCCCATGGACTGAAGCCTACCAGGCTCCTCCATCCATGGGATTCTCCAGGCAAGAGTACTGGAGTGGGGTGCCATTGCCTTCTCCGTTTTTCTTTTGTAAAGTATAAAAAATATACTATTGACAATGAAAGTCACTCAACTGTGTCCTACTCTTCGAGACCCCGTGGACTATACAGTCCATGGGATTCTCCAGGCCAGAACACTGGAGTGAGGAGCTGTTCCCTTCTCCAGGGAAACTTCCCAACCCAGAGAACAAACCCAGGTCTCCCACATTGCAGGCGAATTATTTACCAGCTGAGCCACCAGGGAAGCCCAAGAATACTGAAGTGGGTAGTCTATCACTTCAGGAGATCTTCCCAACCGAGGGATTGAACTAGGCTCTTCTGCATTGCAGGCAGATTCTTTACCATTTGAGCTACCAGGGAAGTCCCATATAGTATTAAGTATCTGTATAAATAACTGTCACTTGGTGGATCTCTTAGTGGAGTCCAGTTAAGTTGCTATATTGGTAAATTCTTTTCCAATTTTGCTTGAAAACTATGCATATTTAAACAAATTTGTAATACTGCATATGTGGGAAACGCATTTTTCCCCTTTTCTTGTGTTTCTCCCATTTTCCTTCTCCTCTCCCTTCATTTATTTCCCCTCAAACTAATGCATCTGTATTAGTTTCCTTTACTGTGTAAAAGATAGCACAGGACTTAACTTACTATGTTTTAGCTTCCATGGGTCAGAAGTCTAGGGATAGCTCAACTGAGCTGTCTTCTAAGGAAGTGAAGTGAAGTCGCTCAGTCATATCTGACTCTTTGCAACCCTATGGACTGTAGCCTGCCAGGCTCCTCCATCCGTAGAATTTTCCAGGCAAGAGTACTGGAGTGGATTGCCATTTCCTTCTCCAGGGGTTCTTCCCTACCCAGGGATTGAACCCAGGTCTTCTGCATTGCAGACAGATGCTGTACCATCTGCTGAGGAAGGTCTTCCAGAACTAGAATCCAGATGCTGGCTGGGCTGCATTCTCGTCTGGAGGCTTGACTGGGGAAGGATCTACTGCTAAGACCCTCAGGTTCCTGGCAGGGTCCACTTTCTTTGGCTGTAGAATTCAAGGCAGATGCTGCTTCTAAGGCCAGAGAAGGAAAGTCTTCATGGCTTCAAACGTCTCACATCTGGACCTGCCATAAAAGGATGTATCTGATTAGGCCTGGTCCTCCCAGAATGATCACCTTTTGATTAACATCAAGTCGAAACCAGGGACCTTAATTATGCAAACATCCCTTCAGGTGTACCACTGTTGTTGTTGAGCTGCTAATTCATGTCCAACTCTTTGCAATGCTGTGGACTTCAGGCTCCCTTGTCCTTCAGTGTTTACCAGAGTGGGCTCAAATTCATGTTCATTGAATCAATGATGCATCTAACCATCTCATCCTCTACACGCCCTTCTCCTTTTGCCTTCGATCTTTCCCAGCATCAGTGTCTTCTCCAATGAGTCAGCTCTTTGCATCAGGTGGCCAAATTATCAGAGCTTCAACCTCAGCATCAGTTGCTTCAGTGAATATTCGGGGTTGATTTCCTTTAGGATTGACTAGTTTGATCTCCTTGCTGTTCAAGGACTCTCAGGAGTCTTCTCTAGCACTACAATTTGAAAGAATCAATTCTTCGGCACTCAGCTTTCTTTATGGTGCAACTCTCCCATCCATATGTGACTACTAGAAAAACCGTAACTTTGACTAGATGGACCTTTGCCAGCAAAGTGCTATCTCTGTTTTTTAATATGCTGTCTAGGTTTACCACGTGATGTAATGCCGTCAGGCATGGTAGTCAATTGCCTTTGCCATATTTTATCAGTTAGAAGTGAGTTCAGGGCCCGCACTCACTCAGAGAAAAGGGGTCTTGTGAAGACAAGGGGCCACCTGCCACATGTGGTCTTCCACGTGTCCCGCATGTGCACAGAATCCCTCGTGTGCAGGCATGCTTGCTCACGCACGGGCAACACCCTATCAGTCACCAGGGGCATCCACACGACTCAAGGACTTTCACTGAAACACCCACAAACTTGGCCCGAGGACTCTGGACCCCCGTGCAGGCAGCCAGAAGGGAAGGGGCTTGGTGTTGGCCATTGCTGACAGGAGCTGGTGGGTGGGTGCCCCGGTGCTCCCCACTCCGCCTTTGTTGGCGACGACACAGGCTTATTCCTCTGCTGTGCAGCTCCCAGCAGGGCTGAGCCCTGTTCCCCAGAGGCAGCATCCGCGACGATGTGTCTTAACTGGCTCTTCCCATCCCTGTGTCACTGCCGTCCTCTCCTACATGACCGTCTCCCAGAGAAGACGCCTGCCTCACAGTCCTGACTCAGCTCTGCATTTGGAGCTCACTCAACACAGGTGTTACCTCTCTGCAGCTGGGTGCTCGGAGTATACCTTGACATGGCAATACCACATTCCTAGGACTGCCGTAACACATGTCACAGACCCAGGGCTCAAACAGCAGAAACACGCCACCAGACAGCTCGAGAGCCCAGGAGGCCAAGAGGAAGTGCAGGCCAGGCTGGTTCCCTCTGACCCTGGCCAGGAGGCTCTGCTCCAGCCCCTCTGCCGGCATCCTTGGTGTCCATCCAGTCTGCGTGAAGAGGCGCTCTGGTTTCGTCTTCTCAGGCACTCTCCCTGTGTGTCTGTGTTCAGATTTCACTTTTAAAATAAAGATAAAGCAGCTCATTCAACAAAGAGATTGAAAGAAAACCGAGTGAACGCGGAGTCTCCTGACTCTGGCTGGGAAGAAGCAACTCAAGCCAAGATAGCCCTCCCTCAGGAAGCGACTAGCATACAGGACCAAGTACTCAGGTCCCCTTCCTGCCCCAGGAGAATCTCAGTTCTCCAGGCCACCAACCCCGGTGCTCCTTTTTCCTTCAAATGTAGGTGCACAGCCATTCCAGAGGGAAACCAACCGCCACTAACAGCAGAACTACCAAGAACAGTTAAGATTCTCTTTGCCCAGCTTCTGCAGGAAAAGCCACGTTGCTGTGTTTTCCAAGCTCTTCATATGATGATTTACTCGTGTCTGACTCATGATTTCACGGACTGCAACACGCAAGGCTCTGCTGTCCACAGTATTTTCCAGGCAGGAATACTGAAGTGGGTTACCATTTCCCTCCCCAGCCTCTTCATATAATAGTTTCTATATTTTTGGCTCTGCCACCAACTATATACACAGCTGAGTTACATCTTTGCTCTTTCTTTTGCTTTCTAGGAATTGCTTTTATCATTTTGTGAAATGTGTTCACAGTTGGGAAGTTGCCTCTAAGCAAAGTGCCCCTTTCCTCTTCACATTGTGCTTTCACTCACTTAAAGCTAACCCTGTGTACGGATTATCATTACCAGCTCATCATTTCAACATAACAGATGGATGCATGGATATGCATTCATACACTATATATAATGTAAGGGAAACCCAAGAATAGTGGAGTAGGTAGCCTATCCCTTCTCCCGGGGATCTTCCCAACCCAGGGATTGAACTGGGGTCTCCTGCATTGCAGGCAGATTCTTTACGATACCAGCTGAGCTCTCAGGGAAGCCCCATATAATGTATAAAAGTCTATATATTTTTATCAGTCTCCCTCCTGTCAATCATCTACCTCTGTTTGTCTTTCATCTATTATATTCAGTCTGCTCCTATCTACCTCTATTATCTATCCATTTATCTTTTCTCTCTCTATAGTCCAGGGTTTGTAGTGTAGGGACATTGCTGGACAATACCTGATGCTTCTCCCAGAAGCTGCACCATTTTGCATTGAATTGGTAATAATTGAAAGTGCCTGTTTCCATAGTATTATCTTCTGAGTTTGCTGTCAAATTTCTGGAGGCTTGCCAATGTCACAGTGCTAAAGATTTCCACTGTAGTTTTGGCTTATGTTTCTCTAATTATGAGTGAAGTTAATGTCTCTCCATAGGACCTAACACTACCGGCATTCTTTGACTATGATCTGTCTGTTCCTTTGCAAAGCCCACTTCGCCAGAGATTTTGTTTACGCGCTTAAGCAGCTCTGTGCATGTTAGAGTATCCTTGCCTGGGGAATTGCATGGACAGAGGCGTCTGGCAGGCCCGGAGTCAGACACAACAGGGACTGAGCGTGCATGCACGTGCTGGCAAATGATTCTCTACCTTTTAATTGTTTTTCTTTTTATCCTGTTTATATATTTTTTACAAAGATGTTTTTGCAAGAGTTTTTTTTAATGTTCTCAAATACACCAATCATCCACTTTCAAGTTTTACAAATATTTACCTGTGTTTTCTTTCAGTATTTATATGGTTCCATTTTTCTTCATAGATCTCTGGTATATTTAGAATTTACCCTGGTGTGTGATGAGGCTTCAGCCATGAATTTGACACTTACTCCTTGGAAGTAAAGCTATGGCAAACCCAGACAGCATATTAAAAACAGAGGCATCGCTTTGCCAGCAATGTTCTGTATAGTCAAGGCTAAGGTTTTTCCAGTAGTCATGTACAGATGTGAGAGCTGGACCACAAAGAAGGCTGAGTCCTGAAGAACTGATGCTTTCAAACTGTGGTGCTTGAGAAGACTTGAGAGTCCCTTGGACTGCAAGGAGATCAAACCAGTCAATCCTAAAGGAAATCAACCCTGAATATTCATTGGAGGGACTGATGCTGAAGCTGAAACTCCATACTTTGGTCACCTGATGTGAAGACTCACTGGAAAATAACCAATGAGTTATTGGAAACTGACTCATTGGAAAGCAACCTGATACTGGGAAAGACTGAAGGCAAAAGGAGAAGGGCACAACAGAGGATGTGATGTTTATGTAGCATCACCGACTCAACAGACCTGAGTCTGAGCAAACTCTGGGGGATGGTGAAGGACAGGGAAGCTTGGTGTGCTGCAGTCCATGGGGTCGCAAACAGTTGGACAGGACTTAGCTACTGATCAACAACAACATGATGAGATAAACTGGCCCAATAGAACCTTTTCAGTCGGATGGTTTATCCCACTACTGCAGCGCCAGTTATTAAAAAGTTCAATTTTTCCTATCAGTTTAAAATGGCAACTTTCTCATATAATTTATTTTGCCACACAATTGTACCGACTTCTGGACATTCCATTCTCTTTCATTCAGTGTTCACACATCCACGTGCAGCGTCCCTCTTGTTCCCATGTACTGAGGTTCTGTTTATTTTATAGAAATAAGTTGATTTACAATGTTTCAGGTGTACAGAAAAGTGATAGTTATATATATATTCTTTTTCATATTTTCCCATTTTAAGATATTACAAGATGTTGAATAAAGTTTCTTGTGCTAAAAAGTAGGTTCTTGTTGATTATCTATCATATATATGTATATAATATTTTATATATATATATAGATATATATATCCTAATCCCAGATTCTCAAGTTATTCCTCCCTGCTTCCCCCTTTGCCAACCATATGCTGGTTTTCTTCATCTTTGAGTCTGTTTCTGTTTTATAAACAAGCTCATTTGTATCATTTTTAACTTCTGCATGTAAGTGATATCAGATGGCATTTGTCTTTGTCTGACGTTTCACTTCCGTGTGATGATCTCCCAGTCCACCCATGTAGCTGCAAAGGGCATCATTTCACTCTTTCTTGGCTGTGTCTTATTCCACTGTGTGTCTGCGCATCTTACCCGTCACCTGTTGATAGCCTTTGTGTCGCTGAGGGTCTGTGCTCCACACTGTGTTATAAAATCATTGCTCGTACTTAATATTGTTCTTCTGGCTATTCTTCTAGGTTTTTTTCTTCTAAATGAACTTTAAAATCAACTTGCTTCCTTCTAGAAGAATGAAACACTTGATATCATAGCTGCAATTAGGTTAAATTCACAGGTTCATCTAGAGAGCACCCATGTATATGTCTCTGAGATTTCCCAAGTGGAACATGACGTCATGTCAGGTTGGTTTAGGTCTTTTCCTGTCTTTTTTTTTGTTTTTAATTTTAGTACATTTCTCTGTTTGTCTAATTTCAGTATAGAAGGCCAAGTGAACATTTCAAATATGAATGATGTCTTGGCATATCTCTGCTCAAAACTTTCCAGTAATAAATGATTCATCTCACTCAGAACAAACACCAAACTCTCGCAGGAGCGCCACAACCCTAGTCATTAGTTTGACTATGCCATAAGTTCTAGAAGCTCCTTTTCTCCCACCCCCTCTGCCTTCCATGTCCCCACCTCAAGCTTTGGGCTTCTCTCTCACTCTCTCAGCATCACCGCCCCCCAGCCAGGTACCCACTTCTGAGTCTTGCCAGCTGCTGTCTGCTCATGAGGTCTCCCTGCCCATCTGAGTTCAAGGGAAGTCTTCCTCACTCTGAACCACCCACCCATCTTCCTTCCAAGACCTAGTATTTTCTATAACTGATGTCACCTGATGAGTAGCTAATTTCACATTTACTGATGAGTCAATGCTTTATGTTGAATTAAAGTTGTTCTCACTGGTAAACCCCCTGCAGCAGAGCTTCAGCCAACACATAGTAAGTATTCCGCAAATGTTCATCATACCATCAAGTGAACAGTTAGCCTGGAAGACAGCAGCTCTCTGTTCACTTGATCTTTTCTGAGAATCTACTGGAAATACACAATACTCCTTTGTGGCTCCCTGATGGACACAGGAGGACTCGGCCACTCGAAGGGCCCCAGGGCCTCACGTGGGACTTCTGTTTTCTCTCTCACTTCTCCCCACCTGCCTCTCCCTGCCTGGGTATGGATATTTATGGCAGATTTAGAGATTAGCATTTCTAAGTTGTTATGTGGAGAATCCCATGCCCTTTTGTCTTGGGCCAGTCCATCATTTCACTGAGAAATGTCACCGTTTAATCTGATAAGTGGCAACTCGTTCTGGAAATAAATCCAGACTCAGACATAATAATCTGACCTCCAAGGTGAATTAAAAGTATTTTAATGCTAGGGAAGGCAGACTCAGTCTCACTGAAGTTTTCCTTTTGTACCATGAGAAGGCCGTCTACACACACCCTCCACTTATGCACAGTACACACACCCCACACACATGTGTACACACGCACACACGTCATGTGCACAGACACCCAATGTACACACAGCACACAGACTCTCACCATGCTGGCCCGAGCCCCTGCAAGGTGGAGCATTTCCTATGTGCCTGTTCACCCCACCATTCTCTGTGCCTCTTAAAACAATTAGTGTCTTATTTGAAGAAATCAACTCCATTAACCACTTACTCTGAATCTGAAAAGTCTGAGCATCATTTGAGTGTGTGCTGTTAAAATTTTACTTCTACAATACAAGGAACTCATCAATTTTATGGACACAGTTAACTACACAGGAAATAAAGAGACGAAGTCCATTTAGGCAATAGAAAAAGTGTAGATTTATAAACTCCCTTATTTTCTTAGAAAATATCAAAGAAGCTGAAAATCAGTTTGGAGGAGTTGCAAAGAAAGATCGCAGTTTTCAGAGATGTGTTTTCTGTGTGTGGGTCTGACGTCAATGAAAGATACATGCGTTGGCTCCAGTTGTTCAACACAAGCTTCATGAAGTTGCAAGGATCAGGTTGGTTGACTTCAAAGCCTCAGATCCTATCTCCATAACCAACATCAGAGGCAGAAGTTCACATAGGAAGCCATATATTCTCCTTATCATAAATACCAGTGTAAGAAAGATATAAAGACCACAAGGCACAATGTGCTTGAGCTCCTCATCATCTGCATCTCACCCACAACTCAAGGTTCTCATGAGCCAAGCAGAAGACGATCCTGGGACTGCAGAGCCTCCCTCCGCCGCCTCTCCCCAGCCGCACACCTCGTGTCCTTCCCTGCGGGGAGAGAGGAGCAGGCTGCCAGCGGCGGCAGGAACGCGGCTCAGGCCAGTGTCCCCCGTGTCTTCTCGGTCCTCTCTTCCAGCCCCTTGAAGAGGCTTCAGGAACCGCATGGTGTTGCCAAGTGTCATCAGTTTGCTTGTGGCTGCCCGCATATTCAGACCCAGTTCAGGGGCTCTTGTGCTGACCACTGGGGCCTTGTACTTAGTTCACATCTTGGACCCCGGGGTCCCACGCTGTATGATGTAACGTATATTTTCATCTTCTGATGTGCTGCTTCTCGCAAAGACAAGAAAAGCACATTTCTAGTTCCAACGCCAATCCACTGTGTACTCAGTAGAGAGACTGGCATTTAAGACTGGGAATAAATGACTGGCCTTCAAGGGAGAGGATCTGCACAAAGCAGCAATGACGTAACTAACGGACTCATCCTGGCTGATCAGCGCCCGTCAGTATACAGCTGCCCCTGCACCTCAAGCTGGAAATTGAGACCAACAACACCTTTAGGATAATTACCTTCCTCTCTTATGAAGGCAGAAATGTGGGCGACTTGAGAGCTACCCCAGGGCTGCAGAGCTAACATTCCCAGACGGGATAGAGTGGGCCACCCCCACATCCTCCCCCTGCCCTGCTCCAAACATGTGCGTTTGAGTGCCGAGTTCTGAAGCCTTCCTATTCTTATAACTTGATGATCTTTTGAAAAGAACACATTTCAATAGCAAGCTGCTTAGAGCAGATTGTCTGTTTGGGGAAGTGCTGTTTCCACAGTCCTGATGCCCTGGTTAGTGGTGATCCAGGAGCTTTAATGGAGGCCTGATAGCGCTTCCTGCAGACATGCTTCAGAAAAAAACGAAGATCATGGCCTCTGGCCCCATCACTTCATGGCAAATAGAGGGGGAACAAATTGGAACAGTGACAGACTTTATTTCCTTGGGCTCCAAAATCACACGGACAGCAATTGCAGCCATGCAATTAAAAAATGCTTGCTCCTTGGAAGATGAACTATGACAAACCCAGACAGCATATTAAAGAGCAGAGACATCACTTTGCCAACAAATGTCTGTCACACTGTGATTTTTCCAGTAGTCATGCATGGATATGAGAGTTGGACCATAAAGAAGGCTGAGTGCTGAAGAATAAATGCTTTTGACCTGTGGTGCTGAAGAAGACTCTTGAGAGTCCCTTGGACAGCAAGGAGATCAAGCCAGTCAATCCTAAAGGAAATTAACCCTGAATATTCATAGGAAGGACTGATGCTGAAGCTGAAGCTTCAATACTTTGGCCACCTGATGTGAAAAGCTGACTCACTGGAAAAGACCCTGATGCTGGGAAAGACTGAGGGCAGGAGGAGAAGGGGGTGACAGAGGATGAGATGGTTGGATGGTATCACTAACTCAAAGGACATAAATCTGAGTAGACTCGAGGAGACAGTGAAGGACAGGGAGGTCTGGCTTGGTGCAGTTTATGGGGTCACAAAGAGTCAGACATGACCAGGTGGCTGAACCACAGAGCCTGGTGCTGCTTGTAGGGCAGCCAAGAGCTCTTTGGAGGACAGGGTCTCCCTAATCCGCTGCTTCCATCATTCAGGATTTTAGGGCTGGACTGGTGGTCTGTGGCAGCTGTGCAGGTTTCCCTGGTGGCTCAAATGGTAAAGAATCCACTTGCAATGCAGGAGACCCAGGTTCAAATCCCTGGGTCTGGAAGATCCTCTGGAAAAGGAAATGGCAACCCACTCCAGTATTCCGGCCTGGGGAATCTCATAGACAGAGGAGCCTGGTAGGACACAGTCCATGGGGTCACAAAGAGTCAGACACGACTGAGCGACTAACATACTTTCTGGTGACCTGTGAGGGTGCTGTTGGGACTAGATTGCGAGAAAGGCCTGCAGTCCCAGGAGCTTCCCAGTGGAACCTGATCTGCTGACTTGGACTCGCTAAGAACCTGGATGGGGAGGAGGTGACCCTAGCTTGTGCTGCCCCCTCTCCCCTCTACTCCTGGGGTTATGACCTGGGGGGCACCCATTGACTCTATCTGGAAGCTGAGTGTGGAAGCTCACAAGGCCTTATCCAGGGTCCTGAAACCTGACCAGCATGAGTCAGTGGCCAGCAGAGACCCCATGAGGTGGGTCAGCTGAGGACTCACGGAGATCCTGTGTTGCAGGCAGTGTGCCCGCTGCACCCAAATACTGTGAGGTTGCTGCTCCTTCAGGCTGAGCCAATCCCCCAGACCCCCACCCCTTCTAAAGCGAAACATGACCCCCTCCTCAGAGAGTGGTGTTACCCGCCACTCCCCCCCACTCCACCAGTGACACGGGACATCCAATTACAGCCCATTTGCCAGATCGCTGGCCTGAGTCTCAGCCCCCTCCTCCCTGTACACATGTCAACCTCTCCTGCGATTTCTGAGTTCCTAATGGGAATCATGTTTTCATAGAGCGCCCCTCAGTTGTTCCTTCCTGGTTTTCTACAAAGTGGTCAGCACATGTGTCTCCCATTTTCCTGTTTGCATTTCTGACAGAGGTCCCTTCTACTGTGAGGTGAGCACGCAAGTGACCCAGATAACCCAGGGGCCTGTGGAGCGGACGGGAGCTTCCAGATCCTGCAAGACAGCAGAGTTTCCCACGAGCGGGCAATGCCACAGAGCACTTTTGATGGATTCGTTTGCCTACTCACGGCCCTAGAGCTGGCTGCGGAATTGTATTACGCACCTCACACTAATGCGCTAGGTGCATTTCATCACCCCTAATAGGGAGTGAGCACCCAGCAATTCTACATCACACCAGCCTGACACGGGCGCACGTTGCTTTTGACGTGTTTTCTTACAAACACCTGGTTTTCATGAATGAACGGATATAATGGTGGCCAGGAGGGCTGGTGTAGGGGACTGCCTGCCCTTCCAGCTCTGTGAACACGTGTCTCCTGCCAGGAGGTCAAGCCCCTTCAGGTGAGGGACGCCCTACCTGTCAGCACAGACCCAATTCATCTTTTCAAGGCTATCCGGAATTAGGTGATTTGACTTTTTTTAAAGCACAAAATGGAACCTTCACAGATTTAGGGTAGAGAGGACCTGATTGTTTCCTTATGAAGACTTGCCGATGCTATCAATGCAGGTAAGATGAAGTCAGATCAAAGGAGCTTAGGGTTTTGCTATTTGTTATGCCCTCTTACACCCCCAGGCTGTGAGCCTTGGACCTCTGAGAAGGCTCCTGTCAGGAGGGTGTCACAGCCAATGTGGTATACACATGGTGGACTTTCTGCTTTGTTTTGTTTTACTTCTTTTTTTATTTTTTTAACTTTTGCTTACAAATGCCTCATTTGTAGGTTTTCATCCACCTTGGGTGAACACGTGCACACCTGGAGACCCCACAGAGACTGAACCAGACCTGCCTTTGAGTGTTTGTCTCCTGCAGAGGTTCAGGTCAGCAGTGGCCTGCCACAGGGACAGGGGCTCTGTGTGCAGCAGACCTGCGTGTGGCATGAGCCCTCCTGGAGGTGATCGCCACTAACTCCACTGTAGAGCCGCCAGGACTGACACAGGCCTGGAGAAACAGAATCCTGGAGGACACAAAAATAAAACGTTGTGTGACCAGAACCCAGGAGAAAGGAGCAGTGACTCCACATGAGATGGACCCAGACTTGCCTGTGAGCGTCCAGGAGTCTCTGCTGATGGGTGGGTTAGCAGTGGCCAGCTGCAGGGCTGGGGACAGAGTGTGGCAAGGCATGCATGGGACATTTTGAAGGAGGTTGCCATTTTCTTCATTACCTCCACCATAGTTTGGCCTCAGGTCAAACAACAGAGGGAACACAGCCCTACCCATCAAAAGAAAATTGGATTAATGATTTATTGAGCATAGCCTTGCCCATCAGAACAAGACCCAGTTTCTTCCAGTCAGGAAACTTCTATAAGCCTTTTACCCATATATGTCAGAGGGCAGACAGAATGAAAACCACAGTCACAGAAAACCAATCAAACTGATCACATGGACCACAGCCTTGTCTAACTCAGTGAAACTAGAGCCATGCTGTGTACGGCCACCCAGGATGGGCAGGACATGGTGGAGAGTTCTGACAAAAGGTGGTCCCCTGGAGAAGGGAATGGCAAACCACTTCAGTTTTCTTGCCTTAAGAACCCCAAGAACAATATGAAAAGGCAAAAGAATAGGACACGGAAAGATAACTCCCCAGGTCAGTAGGTGCTCAATATGCTACCAGAGAAGAGTGGAGAAATAATTTCAGAAAGAATGAAGAGACGGAGCCAAAGCAAAAACAATGTCCAGTTGTTGATGTGACTGGTGATGGAAGTAAAGTCTAATGCTGCAAGAACAATCCTGCATAGGAGCCTGGAACGTAGGTCTATGAATCAAGGCAAATTGGAAGTGGTCAAACAGGAGATGGCGAGAACTAACATCAACACTTTAGGAATCGGTGAACTAAACTGGACCAGAAAGGGCGAGTTTAACTCAGATGACCATTATGTCTACTACCATGGGCAGGAACCATTTGAAGAAAGGGAATAGCCCTCATACTCAAAAAAAAGACTCTGAAAAGCAGTTCTTGGGTGTAATCTCAAAAATGACAGGATGATCTCTGTTAGTTTCCAAAGGAAACCATTCAATATCACAGTAATCCAAGTCTATGCCCCAACCAGTAACGCTGAAGAAGCTGAATTTGAATGGTGCTATGAAGACCTACAAGACCTTCTAGAACTAACACCCCAAAAAAGATGTCCTTTTCATCATAGGGGACTAGAATGTAAAAGTAGAAAGTCAAGAGATATCTGAGTAACAGGCAAATTTGGCCTTGGAGTACAAAATGAAGCAGGGCAAAGGCTAACAGAGTTTTGCCAAGAGAATGCACTGGTCATAGCAAACACCCTCTTCCAACAACACAAGAGAAGGCTCTACTCATGGGCGTCACCCGATGGTCAATACCGAAATCAGGCTGATTACATTCTTTGCTGCCAAAGATGGGAAAGCTCTTCACAATCAACAAAAATAAGACTGGGAGCTAACTGTGGCTTAGATCATGAACTCTTTTAGCCAAATTCAGGCTTAAATTGAAGAAAGTAGGGAAAATCACTAGACTATTCAGGTATGACATAAATCAAATCCCTTTATACAAATCCTGATTATACAGTGGAAATGACAAATAGATTCAAAGGATTAGATTAGATCTGATAGAGTGTCTGAAGAACTATGGACAGAGTTTCATGACATTGTACAGGAGTCAGTGATCAAGACCATCCTCAAGAAAAAGAAATACAAAAAGACAAAAGGGTTATCTGAGGAGGCCTTACAAATAGCTGAGAAAAGAAAAAAAGCTAAAGGAAAAGGAGAAAAGCAAATATATATTTAGTTGAATGCAGATTCCAAAGAATCCCAAGGAGAGATTAAAAAAAAAAAAGGCTTCCTCAATGATCAGTGCAAAGAAACAGAGGAAAACAATAGAATAGAAAAGATTAGAGATCTCTTCAGGAAAATTGGAGATAACAAAGGAACATTTCATGTAAAGATGGGCACAATAAAGGACAGAAGCCGTATGAACTTAACAAAAGCAAAAGATATTAAGAAGAGGTGGCAAGAATACACAGAAGAACTATATAAAAATATCTTCATGACCCAGATAACTATACTGGTGTGATCACTCACCTAGGGCCAGACATCCTGGAGTACAAAGTCAATTGGGCCTTAGGAATCATCACTATGAATAAAGCTAGTGATGGAATTCCAGTTGAGTTATTTCAAATCCTAAAAGATGATGCTGTGAAAGTGCTTCACTCAATATGCCAGCAAATTTGGAAAACTCAGCAGTGGCCACAGGACTGGGAAAAGGTCAGTTTTCATTTCCAATCCCCCCAGAAAAGCAATGCCAACAAATGTTCAAACTACCTCACAATTGCACTCATCTCACAAGCTAGCAAAATAATTCTCAACATTCTCTAAGTCAGTCTTCAACAATACATGAACCATGAACTTCCAGATGTTCAAACTGGATTTAGACACAGCAGAGGAACAAGAGATCAAATTTCCAACATCCGTTAGATCATTGAGAAAACAACGAGTTCCAGAAAAACATCTATTTCTACTTTATTGACTATGCCAAAGCCTTTGACTGTGTGGATCACAACAAACTGTGGAAAATTCTTCAAGAGATGGAAATACCACACCACATGATCTGCCTCCTGAGAAATCTCTATGCAGGTCATGAAGCAACGGTTAGAACTGGACATGGAACAAGATTCTGGTTTCAAATTGGGAAAGAAGTACATCAAGTCTGTATATTGTCACCCTGCTTATTTAACTTATATGCAGAGTACATCAGGCAAAAAACCAGGCTGCATGAAGCATAAGCTAGAATCAAGGTTTCCAGGAGAAATATCAATAACCTCAGATATGCAGATGACACCACCCTTATGGCAGAAAATGAAGAGGAACTAGAAAGCCTCTTGATGAAAGTGAAAGAGAAGAGTGCAAAAGTTGGCTTAAAGCTCATCTTTCAGAAAACGAAGATCATTACATTCAGTGCCATCACTTCATGGCAAATAGATGGGAAAACTGGAAACAGTGGCAGACTTTATTTTGGGGGGGCTCCAAAATCACTGCAGATGGTGACTGAAGCCATGAAACTAAAAGAGACTTGCTCCATGGAAGAAAACCTATGACAAAGCTAGAGAGTGTATTTAAAAAGCAGAGTTATTATTTTGCTCACAAAGGTCTGTCTAGTCAAAGCTATGGTTTTTCCAGTGGTCATGTATGAATGTGAGAGTTGGACCTTCAAGAAACCTGAGCCCCAAACAGTTGATGCTTTTGAACTATGGTGTTGGAGAAGACTCTTGAGAGTCCCTTGGACTGCAAGGAGATCAAACAAGTCCATCCTAAAGGAAATCAGCCCTGAATATTCATTGGAAGAACTAATGCTGAAACTCTAATACTTTGGCCACCTGATGAGAAGAACTGACTCATTTGCAAGGATCCTGATATTGGGAAAGATTGAAGGCAGGAGAAGGGGACAACAGAGGATGGTATCACTGACACAAAGGACATGAGTTTGAGCAAGCTCCAGGAGTTTGTGATCAACAGGAGGCCAGAGTGCTGCAGTCCATAGGGTTGCAAAGAGTCGCAGGCGACTGCGTAACTGAACTGAACTGAAAACATCCCGGACTTTCTTGGGGCCCAGATCCTGCTTCTATGTTCCCATGTTCAGTGAAGGGAGAAGGATGAACCTAATGATGGGTTTTAATGGATGAATTAACAACGTGGACTCCTTAATCTCACTTACTTTTTACAGCAACTAGTTATCCTAGCAAGCACAAACCATTGTGCATGTTTCAAACTCTAAATCTGCTATTTGGAAGATGACTATTCAAATAATTGAATAGTCCAGAAGAATTAGAGCCCAGATAACTGTCATTCTGGTGGCTTTGGTTGAGAACTTGCCATGAATTCTCCCTCGTTTCTTGCTGAGGGCAGACCCTGCAGTAGGCACGGGCTCGTGATTTGAATTCTGATTCCAGACTTTCCCGTATCTGTGGTACTTGGTCAGTCATGAACTTGTTCACTTTCTCAATACATCGATCTTTACATTGGGTAATATAATGCTCAGCCACAGGTTCTCTGTGAGAACTAAATGAAGGAGAAATATAAAACTCTTAGCACAATTCCTGGTGCCTCTAGGATAAATGGCACCTGCTGTCATGACCATCACAGTTGCTGTGTTAATCTTGGGATTTTTTTTCTTGCTTTTTCTTTCCTCTTGTTTCTGGTGTGCAAGTAGAATCTGGAAAGAGTGAGGGGGAAGGGCTTTTTCCATTTGATTTGGAGCTCAGAATGCCATACGATCTTCATTTTACCTCTGCTCAACTGTTAGAGAAAAGTGTTCTCGTACAGCAGAGTCTAAAGGAAGAAGGCAACCTTTCTGAAGAAGAGATGAGAGTCTGATGTTATGTCAAAAGTGCTGGAGAAAAGGAGTTTCTCCTACTTATCTCCTGAAATGAAAGAGTATGGACTTGCAGATGACAGTTAACGGTCAACATCATTACTTTTCAGTGTAAGAACGTGTTTAACTTGACAGTCTCCAGGTATTCCTGAGTGAGCACTCAGGGATCCTGCCCAGCCCCTGAGGATGACTGGGTGTCACGTCCACCTGGTTGGGTTCTGCTGGGTCAGGGTGCCCTCGAGGAGCTCAGCCTTAGCCAGGGGCCCTGAGCCCGTCAAATGCAGATCCCTGGATTCACACCAAAGTCCACAGAGGCTGGAAAAATCTTAGAAGACTCTTCCTTTTCCTCTTTGTTGACCTTGGGCATCTCATACTCACCCAGCATTTCTGATATTTCATGAGAGAATGTCAGACTATCTTTTCTGCAGTTTCTTGGAGAGCATGAACTTAGAGCAAACTGAAGGGTTTTTCTCTCTTCATATCAACACTTGCTTGACTCTTTCAGAGCTCTCTGTGGCCAAGTCTCTGTTCACAGCCCCTGTAGCATTTTATATCTCTGGGCCCAGAGATGAGCCATGACCTAGAATTTAGTCCACTGCATGTTTACTTTGTGATAAGGGCAGGAGGTGGTCCTGATGTTCTTCCATCACTTTTTTCTTTTTTTTTTTAAATATGTATTTATTTTTATTTTTGGCTACATTGGGTCTTTGCTGCTCACAAGTTTTCCTGCTTGCGGTGAGTGGGGCTGCTCTTCATGGTGGGGTGCAGGCTTGGTTGTGCAGAAGCTGGTGGCATCTTCCCAGACCAGGGGTCCCATCTGTGTCCCCCGCGTTGGCAGGTGGATTCTTAACCAGTGGACTGCCGTGGAAGTCTCCATCGCTTTTCTTTGACAGACATTCTCTGTCACAGTCTGGAGCACAGGTCCATGCGGGTACGAGGCACTGCTTTTCAGTCCTTGGCACGGAGAGTGTGGCCAGAGCACTGTATCAAGACCGAGCACGCAGCCTTCGGGAGGTCACCTTGCTCCTGCATCTGAGCTTCTGCTCCAGGCTAAGTAAGCAAAGACAGACATGGAAGGCCCTTTTAGGAGGCCACCATGGCCACATTTGAGTCCATCTATGATTCCAGGCTGCCTCTTGGAAGGAAAGCTACGACAAACCTAAGCAACATACTACAAAGCAGAGACATCCTTTGCCGACAAAGATCCATCTTCTCAAAGTTATGGTTTTTCCAGTAGTCGTGTATGGATGTGAGAGCTGGACCGTCAAGAAGGCAGAGCATCAGAGAATTGATGCTTTTGAACTGTGGTGTTGGAGATGACTCTCCCTTGGACTGCAAGGAGACCAAACAGTGAATCTTAACAGAAATCAATCCTGAATATTCCTTTGGGAGGACTGATGCTGATGTTCCAATCCTTTAGTCACCTGATGCAAAGAGCTGACTCGTTGGAAAAGACCTTGATGCTGGGAAAGATTGAAGGCAGGGTGAGAAGGGGGCGACAGAGAATGAGATGGTTAGATAGCATCACCGATTCAATGGACATGAACTTGGGCAAATTCTGGGAGCCAGTGAGGGACAGGGAAGCCTGGCTTGCTGAAGTTCATGGGTCACAAAGAGTCAATCATGACTTGGTAACTGGACAACAACAAATGATTCCAGAAACTGGTGTAAAGAAAAGATCCTGTCTTATTGAAAAATGAAGGTAATGATCAATCAGCAAATATGCAGTAAATTTAAATAATTGTTAGGATATCTCAGAGAGCCAATACCTCTTATCAGGGCAAAAAGAAAGACATTACCACATGTCTCCAAACTCCAGCCTGCACGTATGACCTCCATCTCTCTTGTCCACTCAATGGAGAGATGATCAAGACAACTGCTCTTGAGTCAGAGACCCAAGAATGATGCTCAGAGACCTCAGCCAGAGAAGCTGACAGCTGAAGAGTTCTTGCAGTGACAGCAGACCTCCCATTGTCCCTGAGTCCTTGTGCAGCCTGAGGTGGTCGTTTGGCTTGAAGGCGGCAGAGCTACAGGTAACAAAGATCTTGGGATCTTTGCTCTGGAAATCGTGCCGCACATGCTAACTGTGATCTGCGGAGCTGAAGACGCCCTTGACCTCTGCCTGCTGAGTGGGGCTCTCTCCCTCATCATGGATCTGCATTTGCATCAGAGGACACACAGGCAGACGGAAGAAGTGAAAGGCAATCAGTCTGTCTGATTCTTTGAGACCCCATGGGCTCCTCTGTCCGCTGGACTTTTCCAGGCAAGAATACTATAGAGTGGGTAACCATTCCTTTCTCCAGTGGATCTTCCTGACCCAGGGATCAAACCCAGGTCTCCTGCAACGCAGTCAGATTCTTTATCATCTAAGCCACTGGGTAAGCCCAACATTGTTCAAATTCAAGCATGTCACCCTTTAATTTAGGGTCAAGGGAGGCCTGGCGTGCTGCGATTCATGGGGTCGCAAAGAGTCGGACACGACTGAGCGACTGAACTGAACTGAACTGAACTAAAGAGAACAAGAGGACATTTCAGATCTCACATCTGTGCAGGTGCAGGGCATTCCTTGTAGCTTCTTATTTAACTGTGGGCACCATTTAAAACCTGGCTCTTTGTGAACCACCTTCTTTCTGCTGCATCCTGCTTTGGTGTGTGTGTTTTTCCATACAAAGCAGGCTTGTCCAGCTCCAGCTCCAGCTGTCAGGGATGACATAAAGTGAGGGGAGGCTGGAGCAGTCCTGTGTTACTTATATTTGTGCTTTAATTGATCGGGCTTGAATGTCTAAAAGCAACTCTGCACTTAAAAACATTCACTGTATAAAATACATTCATCCTTTTCTATAGTATTCACATTTCTCTTGAGTTGGTCATCCAGACCCATTTGCCTTGTTGGGCTTCTCCTGACCAATTTTGGGCAGCAATTCTGCTCACCAACTTCTGCACAGAGCATCCTAGAGAAGACACTCTGAGATCAATGAGACAGACAGATGAAAAATCAGAAGAACTGAACCTTGCTATAATCAGCTCTGAGCTCCAAACCAGCTCTCGGTTTTCCTGCTCTCACGCTGGAGTGCCAGTTTCCTATGTCCTGTGAAAGAAAAGAATCGAATCACTACCTTCCCATTTTCAATGGACTCGGAAACTAGCTATGTCTTCTAACTTTTGGGAAATGACATGCTGGCATTTGAAGGGCTTTGCACATAGGACGAACTTGGTCTAGAGATGAGTCATCACACCTGAGCTTTGGACTCATTATCCTGGCTTTAACCACCGCCTCCCCAACCCCCGCTCCAACTCTGAAAATGAGAACGGAAAGAGTACAATAATAACAGTCATAATTATTTCACAGGCTTAACTGAGCACAATGCCTGACTTGTAGAAAGCACCCTAAATGAGAGGGTGAAATGAAATGAATCTTAAAAGACATGACTTATTGCTTTTCTTAATCCAGTTAAACCTGGCTCAAGCTGCATCCTCCAGGGTGGCCCTGAACCTGGTTTTGCTCCTCCTGAGAGTATCCTCCCCTTTTTAAAGTGACACAGGAGGTCTTGAGACACATGAGATATTGCGGAAGGAAGTCCCTCTCCCACTGTGTCTCTGCTTTGTCAGCACATCATGCCTCTGATGGACTCCAGGAGGAGTCAGGGAGTAGAACCCTGCTCCCGTATATGAGAGGACAGCCAGGCTCCCATGGTTGAAGATCAGCTGGCTGCCCTAGCCTGGGGCCTGTCTTGTGGCCAACGCCTCAAGCCTGGAGACAGTAGATGCTGGATATTGGATTGAAGAGAGAAGGCAGTGGTGCGTTGACTGGCTGGAGGATCTCGATGGACAGGGTGGGAAAGTTAACGTGCTTTTTCCATTAGAAGCTGAGAAAGGTAAGGACTCAGAAAGTTCAGTATTCTAGCTCAGGGCTCCTCCCCTGCCCCCCAACTGAATCAGAACTAAGATCCTCTCCTGACACCAGTCTAGTGATGGCTCTACTCTGCACGTCACCTGCTCTTTTGCTAAACCTGCTCTTTATGAGATCATAAGAACCATTCATTGAGATGTTCGGTGGGGGGAGGGGAACAGGAAAGAAATTTTAGCTTGGGAAGAGCTCAGACTAGCTGTCAGGAAACAAATGCAGGGTCAGGAACAGGTGAGGTGTTGACTTTGAATAAAAGGAAAGCATCAGAGGCCAAAGATTTCTATTCAGCCAGAAAGACATTTCTCATCAGGCCTGGATCTGGAAGCATTTACTTCCCCTCTGATATCCCTCCAAGCTTTTCAGAAGGAACAGCTTTGTGCAGCCCAGAAGGGCCAAAAGAGCTATTCAGTAGAGAGAGAGGCTGCCGAGCAGAACAGGCAGACCCCAGGTGAGCGCCCGTCCTTGCTGGGAGCCGTCCGGAGGGTCCCTCACCACACCTGCAGGAGCAATCACACAGAGCAGGAGCCAGAGCCACCTGGGAGGAAGTCTCTGCAGAAGAAGCAAATGCTGGTTGGGGTGCATCCCCGAGACGCCGAGGATGCTTCACAATGGGAAAACCAGCCACCAGCGTGTGGATGGAGGCCGACGCTCAGTAAGCCAGAGCGAGGTGGAGAAAGGAGAGGACACAGGCAGACCTAGAGCAGAAATCCACTGTTTCCTTCACCTGAGCGCCTCTTCAAGGAGAGTTGTGCTGGTTTCTAAGGGGAAAGACGCTTGCAGCTTTTCTTACTGCTTCCCTCAGCCTGAGGGTTTCCGGGTCCTAGTATTCGAGCCCCTGAGAGTGAGCATCCTTCTTCCAGTGTTGGCTTCAGCCCACCCTTTAACATGCTGGACTCTGAGTCATTCTGCAGATAAGCCTGAGCATCCTCAAACATACTTTTTAAAAGGCTTCTTGAAGTGGGGTTGATTCCAACATACTTGTTATTATTAGCTTTCTCCTTTTGGTGCCCTGTCTGTCGGAGCTGGTACTCAAAAAGCTGCTTAGGTTTTCTGAGCAGACGCCTGTATGGAGCGGGTAACGTATGTATTTTCCTGGCGGCAGACTTGGAGATGCCACCCGCCTTACCCTGGGGTGGCTCCAGCTCCACGGCTCTGGCAGCCCCAACCCTCCAGCTGTGGAGCTTTTCACTGCTCACTGTGCTTGGTCTGACCCCCTATTACTCACCCATATCTGCCTTTCCTGGCGAGTCAAAGTGTTAGTCACTTATTTGTGTCAGGCTCTTTGCGACCCCATGGACTGTAGCCCGCCAGGCTCCTCTGTCCATGGGATTCTCCAGGCAAGGATATGAGAGTGGGTTGCCGTTCCCTTTCTGGGGGAACTTCTTGACCCTGGAGAGATTGAACCTGGGTCTCCCGCATTGCAGGTAGATTTCTTTTTTGTACTATCTGTGCCACCAGGGAAGCCCTCCTTCCATTAAAAATATCCTTCTACACTTCCAGTAAAAAAAAAAAAAAAAAGCAGCTCACCAGGTAGGTGAGTAGTGTTGGTGTTTCAGAACTAAAATAAAAACTATGCTTAAAATATGCAAAAACAACACACGCCGGCTCTAAAAGGCAGAGTACCAAAAGGAGAACTCAGTGAACGTACCTATTGGATGAAATGATAGACGTAAAGCATCCGTGTGGTGTGTGCAAAGTGTGCAGGGCCGTGTTTGCACAGCAAGTGTGCAAAGAGCTTGTATGCTGAGTGTATGTTATGTGTTGGAAGAAAAGCAATGTAGCCCATGAGGAATATAAGGGCTTTGGGGTGAAACAACTGGGGTCACAATGAGCCATGGCAAAGACAAGCACACAGGGAAGCCCGTTCTGACGTGCATCCCGCCTGGCCAGTGGTCCAGGGTCCCCTGATCTCCATTTTGGTGACATGGAGTCACCTTGACTCAGTGGCTATGATCTCTCTCTCTCATAGATCTCCAGATAAGTCCTCCCCAAGACTCCCGCCCAGCTGCCAGCTGTTCACATTTGTTTCCTTCTCTCCACCTTCTCTCCCCATTTGCTGCCCAGGTTCAGCTTCCTCCCATCCTTTCACCTGGTTCCTAGCACCAGCCTCTCTGGTCTTCCCGATTCCAGCCTTGCTTCTCCCTGATCCTGCCAGTGTGGCCAAGGTGATATCTACCTGCAACAATATCCCTTCCCTGCTGATGGCCTCACATGGACCACCTTCACCTGCAGAGGTTTGAAGTCTCCCACTTGGGTTACAGGACCCTTCACTTTCTGAAATGAATTTGCTTTTCCAATCTCAACCGTGAACTTTCTCTGACTGCTGACCCCTCTCCAGTCTCTACACTCAACTGGCCATCTCCTCCCCATCCTTAGATTTTCAGCTTCTCTGTCCTTACCCTCACCTCTGTGCTCCATGTACATGCCTGTATCCCAGCCCCTCATGTCTCACCAAGTGATGACTCTCCATTCATGCCAACCCCACCAGACACTAGTCCCGGAGAACGGGGGCTGCATGTTGCTGATGACTTAAACAGGAAGGAAGGCAAATGCAGACAGTTATCCAGAGTTGGGTCCAGTTGGAAAGCTCATCATCAAGGGAGGCCTGAGTCTGGAAGGGAGACCGAGAGTCCTAGAGGCAGATGGACACAGACCGTCTCCACATCCAGGATGGATCCGGAAAGCAGAGCAAAACCAGCCAATGGGGGCGGCAGCAGCAGCAATGGAAACGCGTGAGGATCTTTTCTGCCTACACTCCCCCAGTGCAGTGCCTCTGGGCTCTATCACAAAGAATCAAGTGGACCTACACTTTCTGGGTTGAGATCCTTGACAAAGGTTTTCTCCTCCCAATGCAGCACACACGTGTAAACGCCCATACATGCGTTCACACGTGATCACACAGATGCTCATCCACAAACACCACACGCTTACATGTGCACGAGCCTCCTCAGTCGTGTCTGAATCTTTGCAGCCCCATCGACTGTAGCCGCCAGGCTCCTCTGTCATGGGCTTCTCCAGGCAAGAATACTGGAGTGGGTTGCCACTTCCTTCTCCAGGGGATCTTCTCGACCCAGGGATCGAACCCAGGTCTCCTGCATTAGAAGGCAGATTCTTTACCACTGAGCCACCAAGGAAGCCCACAGGCTCACACACAATATCCCAAATAGTAGAGATGTCATTACAACAAAGGCTTTTCACATTCTGAAAGGAAGAGCTCTCTAACCCTCACAGCTCCTCACACAGAGACCTTGTCTGTACGATTACTTATTGGTTAAGTCCTCTGCCCGTGTGCTCTGAGCTCATTGAGGTGACGTCCATGTGATCTCATTGAATACCGCGTTGATCTTGTATTTCTGATATTATCATCCAGTTTGCAAATGACACGTCGCCAACTGGGAAGCATGCAACGCCCTCGGCACAGAGGCTCACTGCAAACTCCAGTGACCTATTAAAGGCACGTTCCAGGGGAGCTGGTTGCTAGAGCGATCCAACAGCGAGTGTGCCCACCACATGGAGCGAGTGTGACGTGACAAGTTCAGGCGCTGGCTTGCAGAGAAAGGCAGGCTGAATCGCACAAGCACAGTGTCCACTCTGCATGGGACACAGCCTCTCTTGAAGGTTGGAGCTCGGTTTTCTGCACCACAACGCAAGCAGTGATGAATGAGTTGGCACGGGTTCTAAAAGGGGGTGGGGGAAGCCAGGCCTGCTTAATGTGAGGGCGAGATGCTGAGAATGACGCTCAGGGCTGCGAGCCTGCTCCTCTGAGGATGAGGACAGCTGCTTGCTGTCTTCAGGGGGTGAAAGTGAGACAGGGGCGGAAATGGGCTTTAACTCCATCATAAGGTAATAATTTGAGATATAAAGCACTTCCGCAGCTGGAAGGGGTTACCAAGGAAAGGGACAGAATCGCCCTTCCTGAAGGTTTTTAAAAATAAGTGCTGTCCAGCTTCGTTAAGGCTGGGGCGTTCCTCTGAGCTCAAAGTGGAAGATCTAGCCCAGAAATTCACCTCGTCCGCGTCCATGAACGTCGATCTGGATTCGCACATAGTGTTTTCTTTTCCTTCCCCTGCCTCCCTCACACCCTTCCTCGTTTTTTCACTTTTTATTTACAAAACTAAAATGTGTTCTTTCAGTGTGGAGCTCTCTGTCCTGACAAATGTATGCAATCATGGAACCTCCATCACAACAGGACTATGGAACGTTTCTCCATCTGATTTTACATTATGTTCCCTACTAATACTGGTTTCCACTTCCTCTATACAGACTTGCAAAGGTTGAATAAAATCTGTAAGAGATTACCACCAAATCACCTTCCCCAACCCTGTTTCTTCAGTGAGCAACATACTGTGTAACGCTGCTGAAGTTTGCAGTCACTAAGTCGTATCTGACTCTTCGTGACCCCATGGGCTGCAACATGCCAGCCTTCCCTGTCCTTCCTGTCTCCTGGAGCTTGCTCAAGCTCATGCCCATTGAGTCAGTGATGCCATGCAACCATCTCATCCTCTGTCACCCCTTTCTGCTCTTTCCTTCACTCTTTCCCAGCATCAGGTTCTTTTCTAATGAGTCAGCTCTTTGAATAAGTATTGGACCTTCAGCTTCAGTCCTTCCAATGAATGTTCAGGGTTGATTTCCTTTAGGACTGACTAGTTTGATCTCCTTTCTGTCCAACTTTCATCAAGAGGCTCTTTAGTTCTTCTTCACTTTCTGTCTTATGTGTGGTGTCATCTGTGTATCTGAGGTTATTGATTTCCTGGAAATCTTGATTCCAGCTTGTACTTCATCCAGCCCAGCATTTCTCATGATGTACTCTGCATATAAGTTAAATGAGCAGGGTTACAATATACAGACTTGACATACTCCTTCCCCAATTTGGAACCAGTCTGTTGTTCCATGTCCAGTTTTAAGTGTTGTTTCTTGACCTGCATACAGATTTCTTAGGAGGCAGGTCAGGTGGTCTGTTATTCCTATCCCTTGTGTGGTCACAAAGAGTCAGACATGACTGAGCGACTGAACTCAACTGAAATATAAAAAGTATATGTGTATCTTATGCATATTTATAGAGAATTTATTTTTGTATATCTGTATATATAGAGAGAGCTTCCCTGACAGCTCAGTTGATAAAGAATTCACTTGCAATGCAAGAGACACTGGTTCAATTCCTGGGTTGGGAAGATTCCCTGGAGAAGGGATAGGCTTCCCACTCCAGTGTTCTTGGGCTTCCCTGGTGGCTCAGCTGCTAAAGAATCCACCTGCAATGAGGAAGATCTGGGTTTGATCCCTGGGTTGGGAAGATCCTCTTGCAAAGGGAAAGGCTACCCACT
Organism: Aepyceros melampus; assembly: GCA_006408695.1. Lineage (NCBI taxonomy): Eukaryota > Metazoa > Chordata > Mammalia > Artiodactyla > Bovidae > Aepyceros > Aepyceros melampus. The sequence continues at coordinate 27,294 of SJXQ01000342.1, read as the reverse complement.
CCAGCATTCTGGCCAGAGAATTCCATGGATAGTCCATGGGTTGCAAAGAGTTGAACACAAATGAGTGACTTTCTCTATAATATAGAGAGAAAGAGACAAAGACGCAGAGAGGCAGACGCTTCCATTGGTTTCATTTTTCTGGATTTGAGGTGTAAAGCAAGGATAATTTAGAATGAAGCTGGTGAGTCTGCTTTACTCATGTTCTGTGACAGAAAGTACTAAGCTGACCTGACTGTCTGGGAAGAATGGGGATGGGAAACGTAAAAGAATCCTGGAAGAACCACCTTCCTAACGGAAAGCATTCAGATTAGAATGGTAAGAGTGTAGGGCAGTGACCACAGAGACGGGACCCATGCGGCCGTGTGAGTCTCAGGGCAGTTTTTCCTTTTTTTTTTTTAGCACACTTTCTCCATCTCTGCTGCCCACTGAGTGGGAAGCCATTCTTGACTTATGAGAACAGTGGGTACAGCCTGGAGTGATGACAACCCCTTACCCCCGGAGTGGACTTTGAGAATCGTGTGTCTTTGAGGGTGACGCTTTCTGTTGCTGGAATCAGGAACGCACAGATGAGTTCCAAGCAGCTTGAATTTGCATGATGAGAAAGTATGCAGTGTGGGTTCCCAGGAGGACTGACCCCTGTTTGGTCAGAGACTGGGGCTCAGAGGGACAGGAAGGAGCTGAGAAGCGGCCGTGGGCCCTGCCTCTGGCCTTCCTGTGCTGCATCCAGAAGGGCTGCAGGAGGTGACACCTGAATACAAGACGACACAACAGAAACGTGAGCAGATCCAAAGGAAACAGTCCTTGTCCCTTGATGGGAGGAGCACAGTTCCCGGAGGACACGGGCACCTTGAGAAGGCTCCTCACAGGCAGGACCCCAGAGGAGACTGGAAAGCTCCATCTGGAGACTCAGCGTCCTGCAGGGGCCCCGCCACGCTAGCCGGATGCCAACGCTTCCACACTTCCGGAGGGTCACGAGAAGGCTCAGCGTGGGGGACCTGGACAAGGGGGTCCCGCCAGGCTGAGTGGTCTTTATCAACAGGTATTGAGTAAGGCCCTGGGAGACCTTGGCTCTCAGAACAGATGCCACAGGGACAGCGGCTGCCCCAAAGCCAGGAAGGAAGGGCTCACACCCCAGGAGGGGCAGAGGCCACAGAGGGGCACCGGGCTGCAGAGCCGCCAGGCAGGTTGGGGCGATGCGCCACTGGAGAAGCGAGATCAGCGCGGCAGGGGCGGGAGGTGGGAAGGGCCAGGGCGTGAGGGGCGCTGGAGCTTCGCTGAGTCCTGAGGCTGCACGTCTGACTTCAGGACAGTGGGGTTCTCAGGCTCAAGTCAAGGTTAAGCTAGAAAAGGCCAGGCATATGCAAAGTGCATATGTGATCAGATGCAGACATCTGGTCCTTGGCTTGACTGTTATGATCCACGCTTAGAAACCCATGGCTCTAATCACAGTCACTGTAATTCAAATGCCTTCTCCCCTCACTCCTGTCTTTCCTCAGAAAAGGGAGTTTTGAGTCCATTAGAAGGACTAAAATCTCTCCTTCCCTATCCTCTCCTCTTCTGGGCCTGGACCATTTCTTCTTTATCTTATTCTTCCCATACTATATTTCCCCATCTTTTTTGTTTGTTTGTTTGTTTTTTACTATAAAGTTCCAATCATAGCCCATTTTGCCAAAGTCAGAAGAACAAATACGTATTTATACGCACATACTTACATATGAACCCCACAGAGATGCAAAGACACGCACTGCATGTGTTATTTCGTAAAGTTAGGTTTTAGCAGCAAGAAAACGAATGCGTTGAACTTAAATCTTTCTTTGGAAAACACATTTCTCAGAGGGCTATTGTTCCGTTTTGCAGACCATCCTCCACACCACCCAGGCTCAGCCCTGGGCCCTGGAGAGCCCGCTCCCTGGGGTGGCTCAGAGCCGTGACTGCTGGTGCTGGCAGCCTCTGGCCCGCCCCAGGGGGTCCCACGCAGCGGTCTCCACAGCTCCCTGTCCTCACGGTGAGGAGGTGAGGAATCTCCTGAAGGCTGGAGCTCTGCACTCTGAACTGGGATTTCCCAGTTCAGACGCCTTGGTTTTCTTTGGCTCACTCAGCCTGTCAGTCTCAAGTTAGACCTCCTTGAACTGCTCGGGGTGGTTTCTGCGCAGGGTGGATGCTAAGAAAGCTCCCCTCCCCCGTGGAATGTGGTATCTGCAGTTCTGGTTGCAGTTGGTGAGCCGACTCCCACATCAATGCTCCATCCCCCAGGGCTTGGGCGTTTAGGGGAAAGGTTCTTTCTGCCCCAAGCGAGGCGGCATTTTCTCAGACCCTGCCTGGTCCAGATGAATAAGGAATCTGAGAGGGAGAGGGGGATTAGGCTGGTGTGGACTCAGTGTTGATCATTCCTCACCTGCCCTGAACTAGTCTTTGCCTTGCTGAAATGCATTTTTATTAACTTTTAATCAAAAGCACAAAAACAGATTGCTTATCATAGGAAAGACTAAACCTTACTGTAAGCTTTCCTTGCCTGGCTGATCTTAGTGTGATGCTCGCAACTTGAGATAAGTGGGATTCCTTAAGAAGCACAGAACTGCATAAGGGCTAATTGTCATCTACAGACAATGGGTTGAAGGAGGTGAACTCATTCCACTGTTACTAGGACCCTTTGCATGGGGTTTACTGACAAACTCCTGTCCGCTTACTGGTGGTTGTGTCCATACCACATTCCATGGAGAGGGGGCTGGCTGATGACAAGAGCTTTAAAATTTGCGCTTGGTCTTCTCTGAACGGGCTTCCCAGGTGGCTCAGTGGTGAGGAATCCAGCTGCAGGAGATGGAGGTTGGACCCTGGGTTGGGAAGGTCCCCCGCAGAAGGGAACGGGAGCCCAGGCCAGGACTCTTGCTTGGAGAATTTCGGGAAGGTCCCCCGCAGAAGGGAACGGGAGCCCAGGCCAGGACTCTTGCTTGGAGAATTTCGGGAAGGTCCCCCGCAGAAGGGAACGGGAGCCCAGGCCAGGACTCTTGCTTGGAGAATTTCGGGAAGGTCCCCCGCAGAAGGGAACGGGAGCCCAGGCCAGGACTCTTGCTTGGAGAATTTCGGGAAGGTCCCCCGCAGAAGGGAACGGGAGCCCAGGCCAGGACTCTTGCTTGGAGAATTTCGGGAAGGTCCCCCGCAGAAGGGAACGGGAGCCCAGGCCAGGACTCTTGCTTGGAGAATTTGGGAAGGTCCCCCGCAGAAGGGAACGGGAGCCCAGGCCAGGACTCTTGCTTGGAGAATTTCGGGAAGGTCCCCCGCAGAAGGGAACGGGAGCCCAGGCCAGGACTCTTGCTTGGAGAATTTCGGGAAGGTCCCCCGCAGAAGGGAACGGGAGCCCAGGCCAGGACTCTTGCTTGGAGAATTTCGGGAAGGTCCCCCGCAGAAGGGAACGGGAGCCCAGGCCAGGACTCTTGCTTGGAGAATTTCGGGAAGGTCCCCCGCAGAAGGGAACGGGAGCCCAGGCCAGGACTCTTGCTTGGAGAATTTCGGGAAGGTCCCCCGCAGAAGGGAACGGGAGCCCAGGCCAGGACTCTTGCTTGGAGAATTTCGGGAAGGTCCCCCGCAGAAGGGAACGGGAGCCCAGGCCAGGACTCTTGCTTGGAGAATTTCGGGAAGGTCCCCCGCAGAAGGGAACGGGAGCCCAGGCCAGGACTCTTGCTTGGAGAATTTCGGGAAGGTCCCCCGCAGAAGGGAACGGGAGCCCAGGCCAGGACTCTTGCTTGGAGAATTTCGGGAAGGTCCCCCGCAGAAGGGAACGGGAGCCCAGGCCAGGACTCTTGCTTGGAGAATTTCGGGAAGGTCCCCTGCAGAAGGGAATGGGAACCCACGCCAGGATTCTTGCTTGGAGAATTCCATGGACAGAGGAGCCTGGTGGGCTACAGTCCATGGGATGGCAAAAGCGTCGGACACAACTGAAGCAACTGAGCAGCATGCTTCTCAGGGGTCTTACATAGTCATTCTGAAGTTTTCAGGGCCGATGTAATTAAACATCGTGTGCAGCGCGCTTCCAGCTTCAGGTGACCCAGCAACACTAACTCCTGGCTTATGTTCATGAAGGGTTAACATAAACATCCAACATGGGTGGAGGCGGTTACCTTTTAAATGGATATTTAAACAAACATCATGTATCTGTGCTCTGGGCCCATTATTCCATCCTCAACGGTTTCTTCTACAAGCTCATGCTTTCCACTTCTCATTCTTATCCCAGAGATGCTCCGAAATAGCTGAGTGATTGAAGCCTACAACATCCTAGCTTAAGAGTAATTAGAAAACAGTGAAATGGGGAAGGATGTATTACCTCTTCTGGGATTATAAAAGATAAAAATTTATTTTAAAGCAATAAATTATTCTTTTTAAAAATGTATTCTTATTTTCTGCTTCACAATATCTATTATACAATAATCTTATAAGAAAATGATGAATAAATATTTTTATTTTTGTACTTAGCAAGACTGGGGGAATGACCAAGGCTAGTATTTCTCTGACCTTGAATATTCCTCTCGACCTTGAACTATTATCGATAGATCTCTAAGACCAGCTTTCTGCGTGGTCCTCACTGGACACAAGCATGTGTCCCTTCAAAACCAGTAGACAAATACAATAAAAAAGAACATTTTATGTGTAAGGGCTAGAAAAAGGAGAAATAAAGGATAATCACTTTTAAATTTATAAACATTTTCCAGCCCCTGTGATGATTTCCTGCAGCTGCTTTGGAGCACAACTCCAGCAGAGTCCATGGCATTCAAGCTTCTTTAGTGCTACCATCTAGATTTCTGAAAAATATTTCCTTCTGCTTTTTAATTACTTTACTTTTTAATTAATTTGCTTTAATTGCTATCAGGTGACAGGTTACCAAAATTGTTGGGATTATTCTTTGTAATTTCAAGCATGTGTTTTCATTTCGTGGACAAAACTACATCGATTTGTTCTAAGTGAGAAGGAGATCTAAAGAGAGAGGAAAAACAAACCAGGGAAGAAAGAATTGCCTTAAATCTTTCCTGTGGAAACAAGGTCAAGTTTCACTGGTCCATGGACCACAGACGTGGCCTCATTTCTCCTCAGTGATGCTGTAGTTTTAATTTGGGCTCTCAGATCACAATGTCAGACCAGGAGCATCCCAAAGGGCATCAGAAATGTGCCCAGGTCTGTGGCATCCAAAAGTGGAGAGGACTGGTCTAGCAAGCGTTCTGCATGCCCCAGTGGGAAGAACCTGTCTCTCAGGTAAGGGGTGAGATGGGCTCCATGTATTCCCCACATTCACAGGTTCCATCCTGACCGCAGCACCTCAGAATGTGACTATGTTTGGAGACAGGGTCTAGAAAGAGGTGAGCATGCTCAGTAAAGGTCAGGCAGGTGGGTCTCAGCAGCACTGGTGTCCTTAATGCAGAGGAGATTGGGACAGAGATGTGTGCAGAGGGACAGCCGCATGAAGATGCAGGGAGATGATGCCTCCCACATGCCAGGGAGGCCGTCCTCCGAGGAAACCAGCTCTGCCCGCAACTTGATCTTGGACTGTCGGCCTCCAGAATCATGAGAAAGTAAATTTCTCCAGTTTATGCTACTTTGTTACAGAGGCTGTAGGAAACTAATACAATCGTGCAGGTAATAAAGTAAAAAAAAGAAAAGAAAAACATACACACAGTCCAGGTGAGTGTTGAAGAATATTGAAGGGAAGAATATTCCAGGGAAAACCTCTGCACAGGGTTTCCTGCCATGCTAGGTCACCAAAGCCCACCATGCAGATGCCGTACGCGCTTCTCTATGTGCAGATATGATACTGAATTCTTTGTCCTTTAGTTGCAAAGTCATGCCTGACTGTTTGTGACCCCACACACTGTAGCCTACCAGGCTCCTGTGTCCATGGGATTTTCCAGGCAAGAGTACTGGAGTGGGCGGCCATTGCCTTCTGCAGAGGGTCTTCCCGACCCAGGGATCAAACCCAGGTCTCCTGCATTGGAGGCAGATTCTTTACTACTGATTGGGCTCCAGTCACTCCATCCGGGAGGGTGTGATGTAGGTGGGGGTGGGGCCTATGAGTGGGGAGTCCCTGGGAAATCTGTGGGGTGTGTGTGTGTGTGTGTGTGTCAGCGAGGCTGGGGCCTGTGAGTAGAGAGTCCCTGGGAAATCTGTGGGGTGTGTGTGTGTGTGTGTGTGTGTGTGTGTGTGTCAGCGAGGCTGGGGCCTGTGAGTAGAGAGTCCCTGGGAAATCTGTGGGGTGTGTGTGTGTGTGTGTGTGTGTGTGTGTGTGTCAGCGAGGCTGGGGCCTGTGAGTAGAGAGTCCCTGGGAAATCTGTGGGGTGTGTGTGTGTGTGTGTGTGTGTGTGTGTGTGTCAGCGAGGCTGGGGCCTGTGAGTAGAGAGTCCCTGGGAAATCTGTGGGGTGTGTGTGTGTGTGTNAGAGAGAGAGTGTGTGTGTGTGTGTGTGTGTGTGTGTGTGTGTGTGTGTCAGCGGGCTGGGGCCTGTGAGTGGAGAGTCCCTGGGAAATCTGTTGTGTGTGTATGTGTGTGGGTATGGGGGGGGTGGGGCCTGTGAGTGGAGAGTCCATGGAAAATCTCTGTTCTGTGTATGTACGTGGTGTGCTTCCCACCTGAGAAGCCTGATTGAATTCTTACTAGAATAATAAGCTACTACAATTTTCACATAGGAATCAATGTTTCTGATGGTCTGTGATGATTGTGGACTATCTTCGGCCACTGCTTCACCTGTGGCACTTCTCTTATGATGTGAGAGATGATGGGAGGGACAGGGTGCCCCGGAGCTGCTTCTACCCTGGTTCCCACATTAGTCTGAGTTTTGGTTCATTTTAGATGAAGGAGAATCTGTGGTCCCATTAGAACCTGTGCTCAGGCTGCCTGAAGACAGAATGTAATCCATCCACCCTTCTAAGCAATCCCCCCTCCACCTTCCACACCCATTCCCACCACACACACCTTCCAGCACTGACACACGGACACCCACACACATACACACACAGATTTCCCACAGACTCTCCACTCACAGGCCCGAGCCCCGCCTACACACACACACACACACACACATACACACAACACAGATTACCCATGGACTCTCCACTCACAGGCCCGAGCTCCGCCTACACACACACACACACACACACACACAACACAGATTTCCCACGGGCTCCCCACTCACAGGCTCCATCCCCGCCTACACACACACACACACACACACACACACACACAACACAGATTACCCATGGACTCTCCACTCACAGGCCCCAGCCCTGCCTCCACACACACCCCCCGAGATGGAGTGACTGGACCACGGTCCTGATGTCCATCAGAACCTAGAGCCCAGTGCTTCCTCGGGGCTCCTCTCTCCCTCAGGGAGGTTTCTGGTGGAAGTGCAAACATAGCAACCAGCCCTTACGTCTACACATGTGAGATTTAAAAACCATTCCAAGGCTTGAGTCTGCTTGGCTGTCCGTGGAAACCTCCTTAGATGGTGTGGATCTAGTGGTTCCCCACTTGCCTGAGTTCTACAGCTCCTTGGGGTATTATGACAGGAATCCAAGGCCAGGGGGCACCCCCACAGCAGCATCTTCATTTATAGACACGGCTGAGCATCCCCTGAAAACGGCCAAGATGAGTTTTGCATCATAGTTGTTAAGTTAGGTTTACAAATATTTATGCGTGTGTTACTTATAAGCCTGAAAACTTCGCAGGACAGATATTGGTATCTCTCTTATGGCAAATTAATTCCCAGTGAAATTAAGCAAATTCCCCAAGGCCACACAGCTGGAGGTGTTAATTCAGGACTCAGATCTGTGTCTGTTTGATCCTCCCGCGGACCTGCCTTTGTTATTCCAGGCTTCAGGATGACCTAATACACACTGCTAGAAGCGCTCAACAGCACTTGTGAAATCCCCCGACAGAATCCTACAACTTGGCAAATTCTGAGTCAGAATGTTTGAAGGACTGATTCACTGTTTAGAAAACAAAGACATAAAGACACAGATTCTTATCTTCTTAAGAGTTCATTTTGAAAACTCAGGGGCTCAGGCTTGATGCGTTAACTTAAGAAGGTTTCCCCCCACCTCTCAAATTGCGGCTGTAACATTAGTCAAATTCCTTAATAATGTGCTTAGGAACTCTTTAAGGTGGAAAGAAAAAAAAAAGCTTTTCATGTTGCTAATTATGATCCCTGTACACTTCTGATTCATGCAGAAGATTTTATGGCTAAACCGACCCAAGAGTAATGTGGATAATAAGACCTGAGATACATTGTTCATATGTTTGTAACTCTCATAGTCTGAGATTGTTGGTAAATTGCCCAAAAAGAGGGAAATGCTTTTAAGTGGAATGGCAGGAGGATAAAGTCAGACCATTTATATTTGTATTATCTTTTTCCTTCCGGAGGCAGTTCAAGATGCGTGAATTGGACACATGCCAAGATACTTTGAAATTCAAAGATTTTTTAAAAAATAAAAGTAGCTCTTATTTGGATTGGGTTTACAGTGGACTCTCGATCTAATCCCTGCCTGCTTCTGAAATCTGTCAGAGCGAAAGCTCACATTTTCCTGCTCTGACTCAGGGCTGTTGGTCTGTCTTCATAATTCTAATACATTATTTTGTTTCCTCTCCACAGCCTCACAGAGCAAAGTAAATAAAAATAAACAAATATGCAAAACACACCAAGTTTATTTGGGCTTATCTTTGTTCACTGAAAATTGCATTCAGAAGGGGCCATTCCACCTGGGCACAGAGCTTCTGGTGTGGGAAACCACAGATACCCATGTAAGGGGATCCCCCAGCTCAGCATCACGCATCCGTCAGCACCTTTTCAGGCAGCTCTATGGAATCCGAGAGACAGGTAACAGTACCCGTTGGCTGTGGGATGCGCGCCCCCAGAAGGGCTGGCCGATGATGGGGTTTCAGGTTTGGGCCGAGGGGAATCACTCATTCCCAGGTCAGCAGAGAGAAACCCAACAGGAGACAGAGAAGGAGAAACACGCCCTGAGGCCATGTCTGTTGCTGACCTTCACCAAATTCCGATCCGTTCAGAGGTCGAGTCTGGAGTAAACACCTAGTCACCCCAACAAGGACTAAATCTAGCTGGTTTCCTGTTTCTTGGTTTTGAACAGACAGGGGAAAATGAAGTAACTACATCTTAAGGGAGAACAAACAAACAGAGGCTTTTATTTTACTCAAGTTAAAAAGGTGTCATAGACCGTTGGAGAAATGCCACTGTTCCAGCGAGGGCTCTTGGAAACTCTTGGTGATGCTGAAAAGTCTTTCTCCTGCGTCTTGCAGGTAAAATTCTAGAATGGAAGGATACAGGATCATATTTCACGGCTGCGGGGATTATTGTAATCAAATCCCTTTGGGTTGAGCTTCCCTTCTGCAGCCCCACAGTCGCAACCTACTCGGTGTCTTTTATTCCCCAGCAACCTTGTGCTGCCTCAATGGACTGACCCAGGCTTCTGATCCTTCCAAGGGCCACCTCAGAGTTTCCCAGGGGAGAAGCCTGGAGGAACGGAAGCGGCCCGGGTCTTCCAGAAGTCTTTTGACCATTGCCTATTATTTTTGTTGACTCTCATTTCAGCACCGGAAGTGATCTGGTGAGGCTCACAATTCCACCTGTTCTGTAGAACTGACCCCTGTGTGAAGAAATGAGGAGTTTTACTTTAAAACCGACGGGTCGTGACGCATGCCTGCACACGTGTGTATTAAAGCCTTCAGAGAACCTGATCTTCCTGGAAACCTATCCTCACAATCCTGACTCAGTGTCAGAAGGCCATCCCCTTACCTGACCTGACTCCTCCCGGCCACTGAAGCCCTTCGCTCCTGCTGCACTTGGCCACACTAACACCAACGGGCCCCAGCGACCCTGGGGTTATCTAGCCATAGACTTTCATTTCACTCTTGGCTTCCTTATTTTATTTACCAACTTAATCACCGTCTGATCTTGTTGGCGTTTACCTGCTGCACAATGCCGTGTGGGTGACGGGTGCCGCCTGACAGGATGCGGTGAGAACACAACGTTGCTTCAGAAATTTGGGGCTTCTTTGATGGCTGTTTTTAAAAGGGCTGATTTCATAACCAGTTGACTTTTATAACCAGATTTATCTTTAACTGAAGGATAAGTGCTTTACAATATTGCACTGGTTTCTGTCAAACAGTCACAGGAACCAGCCATAGGTTTATGTCCCCGGTATGTTTAAATGAAGGTCCTGAGCGCCTCTCGGTCCCTCGTCTTCACGGGAACTGCCTGCCCTCGGTAACGCTCCTCCGGGGCGGCATCCGCGTCTTCCCCGGGAGACGGGGCGGCCTCAGGACGGCGCCCCGGGTGCTCCATCCATCAGGGCTGCAGGCCCCAGAGATTCCTAAGCAGCAGCCTTCGGAACTCCAGACCACGCACACAGTTGGAGCCACTGAGTTAAGACTTTAGACAGAGTGGAGACGAGGAGAGTTCAGACCCTAAGCGGATCCAGGGGTGCTGTCCGCAGGGGCCGGGCCTCCTGCCTTAAGAGTTGGGCTGGAAGGCTCCACGCCCTGGGGGGAGGTCGGCGCGCCCGCTCCCGCCTCTGCTCCAGTGATGGACAGACCCCTCCCGGGGTTCACCGGGCATCACGGCAGGGAGGTGGACTCCAGCTGTCCAGGCTCGCAGAGCCGGCATGGACACAGCAGCGTCTCCTCCGCCTTCCCTGGACCCCTGAAAGGGAGACGGGTCAGATCCCCATCCCAGAAGGGCTCCTGAGAGGGCTCCCCAGAAGGACAGCTTCTGGGGAGCTAGGGAGTGGCCAGGACACTGGGAGTTCCTGAGGTGAATGGAGAGGGATGGCTTAAGTTTTAACATGTGCTGTGCTAAGCCGCCTCAGTCGTGTCAGACTCTTTGTGACCCGTAGCCCGCCAGGCTCCTCTGTCCCTGGGACTCCCCAGGCAAGAATGCTGGAGTGGGTTGCCATGGCCTTCTCCAGGGGATCTTCCTGACCCAGGGGTCAAACCCATGTTCGATCTTTATATATTTATATTATAGATGCATTACATGTATCTTTACCATAGATATGTTATCGATATGTTATATACATCCTTCACATAGATACACACTGCATCATATATAGTCTACATTCTATGTATTATGTAGCACGTTTTATATCATATGTTACAGAATAATACAACTATATATGATGTGTGCATTAACAGAGACTATATATCGCTTGGCCCATGGTTTCCACGGGTTTTAGGTTGCACATGTCCCTGGACTTTGGCTGAGAATGAGGCAAGCAGGCTTGCATATCCAAGATGGTCTAGGAAGCGGTCACACCAGGCGGGCGGCACCAGGGGCCCCGGGTCGCCTAGTGTGGGCGCTGGTCCCCAGGCGGGAGGGACTCACACTCCAGTCTTGGTCCACGTCCCCAGGATGCTGTCGAGACAGGAGGGCACAGCTGTGTCAAGGCTTCTGTTCAGAATATCACGGGTGAAAAGCCCTGTTTCCGCGGATACCATCCAGGCCCAAATTCAGCACTACAGAAGACCAATTGGAAACCCAAAGAACTGATCTGCAAATCAGCAAGCAAAGGGTTAGGCCGAGGATCAGAACTGTAACTCTGTTTCCGGACACATCTGCCACTTCTGGACACTTTGTTCTTCATAAGAGGAAACCAGTGAGACCTGCGTGTGCATCCAGGCATACGGAAGAGTGAGAAAAGCCGATCAGCTCCAGGGTAGGGCTCTTAGAGTTCAGAGAATTTTGCAGATGAAATATCTTCCATGGAGTGAACGCCCTTTCTGAAGACTGGGAGGCATGGATTGAACCAGCCATAACCCTGCATTTTTCAGCAGCAGACAGCCGTGGGATCCCCCCTGATTACAGGCTCAAGACATTGGAGCATCTCCAAGACACAGTGAATAGGGAGGGTTCCAGAATTAGGTGCTGATGACTCCCAACTCTCATTATCCTTGTCTGATCTTAACTTGCCTGTGCCCTGAAAACCTTCAAGAGAATATTTTTAAATAGTCTACTTGGCACTCCTTCTATAAAACTTCCTAAGCACCCATTACAATATGTATGAAAGCACATACCACCTACCACTATTAAAGGCAATTATCCTCGATCTGCTTGCATTTTGACTCTATCTCCCACCTCCCCCTCCGAGACAAAGGAATACCTGAGACAAAGATCTGTGTGCAAATGACTTTTAGATAAATACCCCCAGGAGAGATCAAAACCAGTGGACTCCTGTTTACCCTGGGATCCAGTCCTGACCCTTTACCTGTCAAATCCTGGGGCAGCAGGGTACACAAAGCCAGAGGTGGTCATAAAAACAGTTAGTGGACCAGACAGGCTATGGTGTCGGGGTGATGATGCTCCTCCCACCAGGAGACGTTGGGGGGTTTGCAAGCCTCAGAGGTGTCTTCCCCAGCCTTCCTGTCCCTGCTGGAGGCACTGAGAGAGCATCCCCGCCCAGAGTCTGCTCAGTGACTGGGACCCCGGGAGGCGGTGTCAGGACTTATGTCTGGAGATAGTTACCATCCTTACTGGCCGAGACACATTTTGGTCAAATCAGATAGTGAAACAAGCCTTTGTTCTGCTGAAACTGAAAGTGTTAGTCACTCAGTCAATCAGACTTTATGTGGCCCCATAGACTGTAGCCCACCAGGCTCCTCTGTCCATGGGATTCTCCAGGTAGGAAGCCATTCCCTTCTCCAGGGCATCTTCCTGACCCATGGATTGGGTCTCCTGCATCACAGGCAGATTCTTTACCATCTGAGCCACCAGGGAAGCCCCTTGGTCTGACGAGTATTTGTCAAGGATGAGGCCATGTTCGTTTGCTACGGCTGTCATAACAAAGTACCACAGACCATGTGTTTTAAACAACAGAAATGTGCTCCCAGTTCTGGAGGCCAGAGAACAAGACCAGCTCCTTCTGAGCCTCTGCCGACTGTTGGTGCCTCACCAGCAGTCCCTGGGGCTCCTTGCTGTATAGAAGCATCACTGCGCCTCTGGCTTCAGGTTCTCACGGCATTCTCCCTCCACGCATGTCTGTGTTCAAATTTCCCCTTTTTATAAGATACCTGTGCTATTGAATGAACCCCCATCAATGACCCTATCTTAACTACTTACACCTGCAGTGACCCTGTTGCCAAATAAAGGCCCATTTTTAGGTACTGGCGACAAGGACCCGAACCTGGAGGCCCTCAATGGCTCCCATGCTAGGCGGTCCCCACGCGGGGTCTCTGTGCAGGTACAATGAGCTGGTTTCCAGGGCAGGGAGCACGGAACTAGGACCAAGTAAGAGCTGCCTGGAGTTGGCCATCACACAGAGGAGCCGCTTCTGGACCTCTACACTTGACCATTTGTGTGCCCTTTCAGTTGATTTCCTAGACTCAGGTGGGACTTAATAACTGAGCTATTCATTAATTATTAAATTACTTGACTCTTGAGCATCCCTTGGACAGCAAGGAGGTCCAATCAGTCCATCCTAAAGGAAATCAGTCCTGAATATTCATTGGAAGGACTGATGTTGAAACTGAAGCTCCAGTCCTTTGGCCATCTGATGCAAAGAGCTGACTCACTGGAAAAGACCTTGATGCTGGGAAAGATTGAGGGCAGGAGGAGAAGGGGATGACAGAGAATGAGATGGTGGATGGCATCATGGATCCAATGGACATGAGTTTGAGCAAACTCCGGGAGATGGTGAAGGACAGGGAAGCCTGGCATGCTGCAGTCCATGGGGTCGCAAAGAGTCAGATACAACTGAGCAACTTAACATCAACCACGAAATTAAATTACTTGATCAAAGGTGTTGAATTACAGACTTGTATCCAATTTAGTTTCTGAAAAAGAGAAACCTACATCTTTCCTTCAATGTATCCATGAAACATCTAAAAGCACACGTATAAATGAGAACTTGAAGAAAACCTTGGTCAATTCCAAATGGCGGAAGCTTTTCAGCAGCTCTTCTTCACCTCATGGCTGTGAAACCAGGATTCATTTTACATGAATGAGCAACTAACAGGAGAATTCACAATCATGCTTCTGAGAATCTAATCGATTGATTGACCTTGATTTTTGCTGTTGCCATTTATTTATTGTTGGTTTCTCCGGGTCTTCGTTGCTGGGCACGAGCTTTCATTCTGGCGGCGCAATCTAAGCTGTCAGTGCAGTGCGCGAGTTTCTCACCGCTGTGGTTCCTCTCGCTGTGGAGCGCAGGCCCGGGGTGTGCAGCGCTAGGGGTGCGGGCTTCAGGACTTGTGGTGTGTGGCTTAGTCTCCTGACGTACGGAACCATACCCGACCAGGGATAGAACCCACGTCCCTGCATTGCCAGGCACGAGAACAACAGGGAAGTGCCTGTCTGAACATGTTTACCGGCCTTAAAGCACAACCTGGTGAATAACCGGGGAAATTTTTAGGGAAATGAAGGGACCTTGTGTAGGAAGGAGGGGCAAGTAGCTGAGATGTTGGTTGGTTGTGTAGCAAAGCAACATAACCAGGATGTGGACTCCAGAGAGTGAGCCCTCCTGCCTCATTCAGAGACCAATCACATATGAATGGGAGAAATTCTTGGCCTCAACTTTATTGCAGAGTAAAGACATGCAGCTGGATTTATTTAAGATTTTTTCTGGGGCTCCGAATCTCTCAAGCCTTGACGCAGAAACAGCCAGGTCAAGTGTGGCAGGGTTAAGCTCCCTGTTTTCTATACAATTGTCCCTACAATTGAGCAGGGAGCACCATTAGGTATATACATTCTGCATTGCCTCAGGTGCTGACCATGTTCAAGGAATGATTTCTGAGCCGTATAAACAGAACACAAGAATGAGAAGCAGACTGCTCTCCCGCCAGAATAAAATCAGCTGATGTCAAGTGGTTTAGGTAGGGTTCAGGAAGCAGAAAAGTTCAGGAAAGAGTTTGCTTTTAGTCTCGATTCAGGGGCTTTTCCTTAAAGAGGCTGAGTTAGTCCATTCAAAGCACTTGTGAGTCTGGAATTCAGATTGCATTACAGAATGAAAATAATGAAAACGATACCTGTGTCAGATAAATTAAGCATTTCTATCAAAATAGCGACTCAAGTTTAAAACACCACATAGTATGTTCCCTGTTGACATACTCAAAGAAAAAACAATATCCATTTCCTTTAGGTTTTATTAAATTTTTAAGTTATTAAATTGTGGATACGTATCATTTTACAGCTTATCAAAGCTCCTGTGAAACAGCAAATTAAAGTGTGCAGTGTTCTGCCAGTTCCTGAGGTCGACACAGCAAAAAAAAAAGTTGAAAAATAGTTCCTTGTGCATAGGATTCAGCATCCGGATAAAGCTAAGGCATTGCAGTGATTGCTGACTTAGAAGCAGGTCATGTTACAGGCACGCTCCTCCAGAAACGAAACATGGAAGCACCCTTTTTGATGTCAAGGGAAAACATGGCCCTGGGTTTCTTTCTGCTTCTCCAGAACTGTATTTGGAGGGATTGAGAGGTGCTATACAAGAGGCAGGGGTGGTAACACACAAAAAGATAAACGTGTACTTACTCATCGAATTACAGCATTGATCTGGTCTGTATTCACAATGCATTGAGTATTAACATATGAGAAAAACATTAGAGCAAGGTATTTATTAGAAGAAATATAAATAAAACAGCAACAAGTTGTTCACTCCACATTAGCACCGTTGCCCTGAACACAAAAATACAAGAAAGAAATGTAGTCATTGTGTTAAACAAATGTCAATAGTATAAAGGAAGCTGGAAGTTCATGGAGAGATATTAAAAATCTCTCTCTTATGCTGATGAAAAAAATGCATGGATGGTCCTGCCTGAAGCTAAGATACGATCTCACAATGTGTTCACCATACATTTTCCACATGCAAGCGAGCAGGATGCATATTTTAGAGTTAGGTTTAAAACCCAGGGTACAAAAACAGGCAGCTGGGAGCACGCCACCAGTGGAGCGTTTAGGGTGACAGAGCCAAAGATGACCTTTGATGACCTTGACCTTTGACGACCAGAACTGCTAGGCAGGAGTAGCAACTTTCTGCTTTTTACTTTGTATATCTGTTTTTCACTTATTGTCATTAATTAGATGATAAATTTGAGTAATCCGACACTGTGAGAAGACATGCGTACTGAGAGCAAAAGATTTTAAATATTTTTAAAAGGTTTCTTTTTAAAATGAATAGCTTGAGTTTAAATAACTTTAAAAAAAAAAACAAAAACAAACCTCTCTTTGCGTGCTAAATTGATTCAGTCACGTCCAACTCTTTGTGACCCTATGGACTGTAGCCCTCGAGGCTCCTCTGTCCATAGGATTCTGCAGGCAAGAACACTGGAGTGGGATGTCATGCCCTCCTCCAGGGATCTTCCTGACACAGGGATTGAACCTGCGTCTCCTGTGGCTTCTGCATTGCAGGCAGATTCTTTACCCCTGAGCCACCAGGAAAGCCCTGAAGTGCCTTTGTGTACTATCTTTTTAAAGACTTTTCTCCTTATCCTAATCAGTTCAGGCCGCTCTAGCAAAGTATCACAGTCTGAGCAGCTCAAGCAGCAGATTTTACAGTCTCAGCTCTGCAGGTTAAAGTCTGGAGTTGAACAGGGTTGGGTTCTGGGGAGGGCTCTCTCTGTGTCCTCTTACCTTGTAGAGATTGCAGTAAGTAACAGAACTTACTAATTACAGTAAGTCCCCTAATATGAATGAGTTCTGTTCTGAAAGAGTGTTGTAAGTCCGACAAAGTTAGCCTAGACACACAACACAGAACCGGCTACATACTACTGTACTGCAGTAGGTTTATAATACTTTTCACATGAATAATATGTGAAAAAACAACCACATGCAAAAGAAAAAAAATTGAATCTTATAGTACAGTGAACTTGAAAAGTGCAGTATTAATTACAACAGCTGGCATTCAGGGGCTGGCATCTGTGAACAGTCAAGAAGAGTGACTGACTGGGGAGGGAGAGGAGGTGGAGATGGTAGAGCTGAAGGGTCGTCAGCAATGGGAGGCGCGGGGCCAGCTGCAGCGTCACCCACGTCTGATGCTGATGGACCTCGCGTTTGCGTCTCTAAAAGCTCACAACTTGAAGGCTCTTTTGTAGGGGACTTACTCTCTAATGGTGTTAATCCCATCACAGTGACCCAAATCTCATGACCTCATCTAAAGCTAGTCACCTCCCAAAGCCCCCACCTCCCAAATCCATCACACTGGGGGTTAGGGCTTCAATATACGTGTTTGAGGAGGGTAGGTGTATAACGTGATCACTACAGAATTGGGGAAACTGGAGCAAAACATAATTTTATTCTATAGCGTTGATTGGCATTGGTCAAGAGTCGGATTCTAGCTTGACTTGGTCACTGTGGGGTCTGCAGTGAAGTTCATTCATCTCTTTTGAATAGATTTCTACTGGAGCAGGCATCTGGTCCCATTGCTTCATGGGAAATAGATGGGGAAACAGTAGAAACAGTGTCAGACTATATTTTTTTCGTTCCAAAATCACTGCAGATGGTGAGTGCAGCCATGAAATTAAAAGACGCTTACTGCTTGGAAAGAAAGTTATGACCAACCTAGACAGTATATTCAAAAGCAGAGACATTACTTTGCCAACTAAGGTCCGTCTAGTCAAGGCTATGGTTTTTCCTGTGGTCATGTATGAATATGAGAGTTCTATAGCGTTGATTGGCATTGGTCAAGAGTCGGATTCTAGCTTGACTTGGTCACTGTGGGGTCTGCAGTGAAGTTCATTCATCTCTTTTGAATAGATTTCTACTGGAGCAGGCATCTGGTCCCATTGCTTCATGGGAAATAGATGGGGAAACAGTAGAAACAGTGTCAGACTATATTTTTTTCGTTCCAAAATCACTGCAGATGGTGAGTGCAGCCATGAAATTAAAAGACGCTTACTGCTTGGAAAGAAAGTTATGACCAACCTAGACAGTATATTCAAAAGCAGAGACATTACTTTGCCAACTAAGGTCCGTCTAGTCAAGGCTATGGTTTTTCCTGTGGTCATGTATGGATATGAGAGTTGGACTGTGAAGAAGGCTGAGTGTCGAAGAATTGATGCTTTTGCACTGTGGTGTTGGAAAAGACTCTTGAGAGTCCCTTGGACTGCAAGGAGATCCAACCAGTCCATTCTGAAGGAGATTGGCCCTGGGATTTCTTTGGAAGGACTGATGCTAAAGCTGAAACTCCAGTACTCTGGCCACCTCATGCGAAGAGTTGACGCATTGGAAAAGACCCTGATGCTGGGAGGGATTGGGGGCAGGAGGAGAAGGGGACGACCGAGGATGAGATGGCTGGATGGCATCACTGACTCGATGGACGTGAGTCCGAGTGAACTCTGGGAGTTGGTGATGGACAGGGAGGCCTGGCGTGCTGCGATTCATGGGGTCGCAAAGAGTCTGACAGGACTGAGCGACTGAACTGCACTGAACTGGAGCCCAGCCCCGCCCTCTCATTTACATATGACAGGCTGTCTTCTCCTTGCAGCTGCAGAGCCCCGCAGAGGCCACAGGGCCAGTGCAGGCTGAAGTGGCCGCCGTATGGGCTTCACAGGCCATGTGTGCCGGCCCTGGGGGGGCTGCTCTCCAGTCCAGCAGTAGCCGTGCGCTCCTGAGCGCTTGAAACGTGGCCAGCCATTGAGGCGGACACTCAGGACAAGGGACACAACAGAGTTCTAAGACCCAGTGCAGAAAAGTACATAAAATCATCAGTTAATAAGGTTCTGTGCCAACTGCATCTTGAAATGATGATATGTTGGGTATACTGGTTTATATAATACACTATTAAACTCAGTCTCACCCATTCACTTTTATTTTTGTGCGGCTTCAAGAAAAATGAACACAGCACACATGGCTTGCATTTGCAGCTCTTGCTACATTTCTAGCCCTGGTTCAGAGAAACTTTAAGTTGTTTTTTAACAGGAAGACTGCATTCTCAGCTCTGCTTCCAGAATGAGCCCTTGAGTTGTAAAAAATGGGAAATGTTTTCATTTTGTGTTCTTGACAAAATTGCTTAATCTTGCTAAATCTGAATGTAGATAATTGGATCATAGTAAATACCGATTTGGTGATAAATTGGGGATTTTTCACTCTGGCCATGGAATCAACTCAGTTCAGTCTCTCAGCCATTTCCAACTCTTTGTGACCTCATGGTCTGCAGCACACCAGGCTTCCCTGTCCATCATCAACTCCCGGAGTTTACCCAGACTCATGTCCATCGAGTTGGTGATTCCATCCAAACATCTCATCCTCTGTCATTCCCTTCTCCTCCTGCCTTCAATCTTTCCCAGCATCAGTGTCTTTTCAAATGAGTCAGCTCTTCACATCAGGTGGCCAAAGTATTGGAGTTTCTGCTTCAACATTAGTCCTTCCAATGAATATTCAGGGTTGATTTCCTTTAGGATGGACTGGTTGGATCTCCTTGCGGTCCAGGGGACTCTCAAGTGTCTTCTCCAACACCATAGTTCAAAACCATCAATTCTTCAGCACTCAGCTTTCTTTATAATCAAACTCTCACATCCATACATGACTACTGGAAAAAGCATAACCTTGATGAGACAGACCTTGTTGGCAAAGTAGCATCTCTGCTTTTTAATATGCTGTCCAGGTTGGTCATAACTTTCCTCCCAAGGAGTAAACGTCTTTTAATTTCATGGTTCAGTCACCATCTGCAGAGATTTTGGAGTCCCTCAAAATAAAGTCAGCCGTTGTTTCCACTGTTTCTCCATCTATTTGCCATGAAGTGATGGGACCGGATTCTTTGATCTTAGTTTTCTGAATGTTAAGCTTTAAGCCAACTTTTTCACTCTCCTCTTTCACTTTCTTCAAGAGGCTCTTTAATTCTTCTGTACTTAGACAGTATTGTCCCTCTAAGTGAACCCGGCCTGAACTGTCAGTGTGTCCTGCTGGGGGCCACTCCTCGTTGCCTCTCTGACATCTAGGCCTCCTGCTCTCCCTTCTCCATCTGTCCACGGTCAGGGGAAGGGGTGCTTCTTTACTCTTTGGATAACTGGCCCCTCTCCCCACCCACTTCCTCTCCACCCACCACGGGGAGTGGGGGCGGCCCAGCCCCGACATTGAATGTGAGCTGGCTTTACTTCAGGCCCTTCCCTGCAGTATTCCCTGCCACAACGGCCCTCATCAGGCCCCCAGTGAAGCCCAGGAAGTGATGGAGCTGCCAGGCAGGGAAGGAGGGGCACCCACGGGGGCCCCAGGGAGCAAGGCACCCCCGCTCTGGGTGCTTTAGGCAACACTTGCAGTGTGAGACCATTCACACTCTTCTCTTGCCTCTGGATGATCTGCAGGCCTGGGTGGCTCCCCAAGAAAACAGGCAGGAGTGGAGAAAAGCAAGAGGTATGATGGGGGCCAGGAACTGGAGGTGTTTGTGGAGGCACCATCTCAAGAGGGTCAGGCCGGCTCTGTTCCCACTGAGGATGGAGGGGCGTGTGGGGACCAGAGGTGGACCGAGTGCCTGGACTCTGAGATGCGAAGGCAAGGGGCTGAGTCCTGCCCCCAAGGTCGCAGAGGCAAGACCTCCCAGAACCAAGGTCAGCTCTGAAGCCGACTGAGCCCTTGGTATCCTTGCCAAAAGCTGCTGATCATCACTACCAAGGTTCCTGACCCCAGTTAGACAAGACGCCCACTCCAGTGATCACCCTATAACATTCCAACCACCTAAGCCAAACTTCCAGCAGAAACTTTCTTTGTCTTGAGGCTGTAAAAGAAAGCTATCGACTCTCCCTGGTCTGTCAGATCAGCCTGCTGCACTCACAGTGCCCGCTTTATCTCTGGCCTTTGTTCTTAATCAAATCCCTCCCTTCTGAAATGCTCTGTCTGGAAATTCTTTTCCTATCCACACTCAAACTGCTTCAGCAGGTGGGAGGGATGAAGAACAGGCAGGCCGTGGATGAGATGGACGTTTAACAAGCTACATAAACTCTTTGAAGACCTGAAAAGTGCATGATCGAATTTTTGTGTGTGTGTGCAAATTAGATCCCCCACCCAATAGTGGGTGCTCTGACTGTATTCCTTCCGGCTGCTCTTCATTGTTAGCATATAGACTCTGGCATAAGACCTTGTGTAAAGTGAAAGTGAAAGTGTAGTTGCTAAGTCGTGTCTAACTCTTTGGGACCCCATGGACTGTAGCCTGCCAGGTTCCTCTGTCCAAGGAACTTTCCAGGCAAGAATACTGGAGTGAGTAGCCTTTCGCTTCTTCAGGGAATCTTTCCAAACCAGGGATCGAACCCAGGTCTCCTTCATGGCAAGTGGATTCTTTACTGTCTGAGCTACCAGGGAAGACTAAGGCCCTGTGGAAGCTTCTTTAAACATGTGTTCTGAGTTTGTATTCTGTCCTCCAGGTTAGAAACATGTGATAATTAAAAAATCTGTGCAGCATCCCCTTGTGGGTCCTGCTAAACCCTTCAGCCTATGCAAAACTGCTCTGGGGAGGACCGCTCCACTGTCACCTGTGATCATGTTCATAAACAAATTTGAACTTGTTTGAACTGCAGTTCTGTCGCTGAATATGCAACTCAACATTTCAAGAATTCAATATTCTTGAATATTTTTCTCTCTAGTAGCCCAAGTTTTTTAGTCTATCCAGCCTTTTACTTTGTTGATACTCGCTTTTCAACTTAAAAAAATGTATATTAACAAAAATGGAGATCATTTTATCATGTGTGACAATCAGTACAGCAGTTTACTATGCTGCAAAAAACAATTGGCTCCTGAGACAAGTCATAGGTCTGAGGTCACAGCCAAGGGCATTTTGCTGAGGTCACAGCCTGTAGGCCAAGCCACGTGTCCAGGAAAGCTACGGTTCCTGTCCTTGAAACAGGACATCAGCCTGGGTAGTGTGAAGGTACCATGGCCCAGGCATGTGTTACACACTCACACACACAGGCCAACACACTCCTACTTGTTCACACCCACACGTGGACACACACACACTCACAGTACAGTTCATACCACAGACTTGTACCCACAGACATGCCAACAATCACACTCACACAAATAGGAAATGCTCAGAGGCACACAGACACACTGACACACTCCTATCACACCGATAAACAGTTTCACTCAATAACACAAGTTCATGGGCACACACACACTCTCATAAACCTGCTGGCACACAGACACACAGGTCCCTCCCGGCTAACACTCGACACACCTGCGGAGTGAAGCTTCCCGCTCACACGAACCTGCTCACGGACACACACTGGTGCACTCACACACGCCTGATACACTATCATACTCGCCCCCCGCAGTCCACTGACACACTGCTCCAGAGGAGCAGGCCGGGGTCTGCATGCCGTGTTTTGAGTTTGGGCTCCAGGCAGATTCCAGAGAGCTTCCGATCTGACGAGGCGAGCAGACGTGGCCAGTGCAGGTCAGGCCGCAGGACAGCTCCTCTGACCCCAGGTCGCCAGAGCAGAGGTTTCCGCAGAGCCACGCGAGGGCTTTCCTGCTGTGAGGCCTGGAACATGAAAACGCGCCCCGAGAGCCTGGACTCGAGGGGAAGATGGAAGTGCGGTTGGTCACCAGCACCGTGGGCGACAGGAGAGGTCAGCGCACCTGAGCTTCCTAGGTAGAATCGGAACTCGCGAATGGCATCCGGCCTTTCCTCTCCCACATTTCTGATGCTGTATTTGACTCTGGTGCTTTTTCTCTGGAGTAGAGTTAGCCTTGAGGATAGAAAAAAAGATAATGTGTGTGAGAAGCCCTTTAATGCCACCTCCGTGGAGCAGGTGTTGAGGGAGCCACCCGCCGTACGGATGGAACGTGGGGGCGGCCACTCAGACAAACAGCGTCATGCTGCGGGCCCCACAGAGCCCGGGAAGGCCAACGCGCGACTCTCCTGGTGGGCCTGCTCTGGATTTGCATGCGTGTGCTAAGCTGCTTTAGTCCTGTCTGACTCTTTGCGGCCCCATGGACTGTGGTCCGCCAGGCTCCTCTGTCCATGGGATTCTCCAGGCAGGAATACTGGAGTGGGTTGCCATGCCCTTCGCCAGGGGATCCTCCCTACACAGGGATCAAACCTGCCTCTCTTACATCTTCTGCATTGGCAGGCGGGTTCTTTACCACTAGCACTGCCTGGGAAGCCCATTCTGGGTCTAAGTCTTTCGGATTGAGCTTGGATAATGCTTCAAGCAATGATGCACATTTATATCAGTTTCCAAGTGAAAAACGTCTTATGTACAGCCTGCATCATTTATGGACATTGTCCAAAAAGTCTACCCCTCAAATTTGCTTCAAAATTTCCAGATGTGTAGAGAAGATAATGAAAGTGGAAACTGTCTAAGTGTTGATGATGTCCCGTTTCAGAGGTTGCTGCGGTGCTTGGTCTCCTGGGTGCTCCTTGAATCCTGAGTGTTGACAACAGATACACAAGACTCACCTGGGGTGGGTAGATGCCTAG
Source organism: Aepyceros melampus (assembly GCA_006408695.1). Taxonomy (NCBI): domain Eukaryota; kingdom Metazoa; phylum Chordata; class Mammalia; order Artiodactyla; family Bovidae; genus Aepyceros; species Aepyceros melampus. Next base: position 3,905 of record SJXQ01000342.1, on the reverse strand, counting down.
GGAAAGCGGGCCTGGCCGAACACCTCCATCCTCCCACCTGAGGCCCTTCACTTCCCGCCTGCCCTTCAGAACTGCAGGTCTTCACGTCATCTAGTCAAGGCTATGGTTTTTCCTGTGGTCATGTATGGATGTGAGTTGGACTGTGAAGAAGGCTGATCGCAGAAGAATTGATGCTTTTGAACTGTGGTGTTGGAGAAGACTCCTGAGAGTCCCTTGGACTGCAAGGAGATCCAACCAGTCCATTCTGAGGGAGATCAACCCTGGGATTTCTTTGGAAGGAATGATGCTGAGGCTGAAGCTCCAGTACTTTGGCCACCTTATGCGAAGAGTTGACTCATTGGAAAAGACTCTGATGCTGGGAGGGATTGGGGGCAGGAGGAGAAGGGGACGACCGAGGATGAGATGGCTAGATGGCATCACGGACTCAATGGACGTGAGTCTGAGTGAACTCCGGGAGTTAGTGATGGACAGGGAGGCCTGGTGTACTGTGATTCATGGGGTCGCAAAGAGTCGGACACGACTGCGTGACTGAACTGAACTGTAGGGCCTTCCAGCTCACTGAGGAGGCTGGACTTTATTTTAGAAGTAACAGAGATGTCTCTGGCTATGGAAAAAGTAGATGCAGAGCAGCAGGGTGAGTGGGGAGGCCAGCCCCAGGCCGCCACATAGGCTCGGGTGAGGGCAGGTGGTGGCTTGGGCTCAAAATGAGTGCTTTATCTGGTATCTGGTGCAGCTGATCCACTGATGGTTCCCAGAAATGCTGGGGGGATGAGGGTCATCAGGAGAGCTCTCCCTGCCCAAGGTGGGCACACAGATCCCCATGGCTGAGCTCAAGGGTGTCAGATGTCAGGCCAGCAGTGTGAAGCCATCCCTGGAGAAGCAGCATTTGGACTGTATTCCAGGCCTGCTGAGTGCCCAGCAGTGTCTGCCAGACTCTCAGCCTCCCTCGGTAACAGTGCTGGGCTTTGGTGTTGGGGTGGGACCACATAGTGAGTCACCTGCTGGAGGAGGAAGTGAGTAGGCATGGAAGCTCAGTGAACTATGTTCTGATCATATCCTCGAAGTTTAAATCATTCAGTTCAATTCACTTCAGTCCAGTCACTCAGTCGTGTCCAACTCTTTGAGACCCTGTGAACCGCAGGGCACCAGGCCTCCTTCTCCATCACCAACTCTTGGAGGCCACCCAAACTCATGTCCATTGAGTCAGTGATGCCATCCAACCATCTCATCCTCTGTCGTCCCCTTCTCCTCCTGCCCTCAATCTTTCCCAGCATCAGGGTCTTTTCAAATGAGTCAGCTCTTTGCATCAGGTGGCCAAAACATTGGAGTTTCAGCTTCAGTCCTTCTGTCCTTCCAGTGAATATCCAGGACTGATTTCCTTTAGGATGGACTGGTTGGATCTCCTTGCAGTCCAAGGGACTCTCAAGAGTCTTCTCCAACACCACAGTTCAAAAGCATCAATTCTTTGGCACTCAGCTTTCTTTATAGTCCAACTCTCACATCCATACATGACCACTGGAAAAACCATAACCCTGACTAGACAGAACTTTGTTGGCAAAGTAATGTCTCTGCTTTTGAATATGCTATCTATGTTGGACTTCCTTGGTGGCTCAGATGGTAAAGCTTCTGTCTACAATGTGGGAGACCTGGGTTCGATCCCTGGGTCGGGAAGATCCCCTGGCAAAGGAAATGGCAATCCACTCCAGTACTATTGCCTGGAAAATCCCATGGACAGAGAAGCCTGGCAGGCTACAGTCCATGGGGTCGCAAAGAGTCAGACATGACCGAGCAACTTCACTTTCACTAGGTTGGTCATAACTTTCCTTCCAAGGAGTAAGTGTCTTTTAATTTCATGGCTGCATCGCCACCTGCAGTGATTTTGGAGCCCAGAAAAAATAAAGTTAGCCACTGTTTCCACTGTTTCCCCAACTATCTGCCATAAAGTGATGGGACTGGATGTCATGATCTTAGTTTTCTGAATGTTGAGCTTTAAGCCAACTTTTTCACTCTCCTCTTTCACTTTCTCAAGAGGCTTTTTAGTTCTTCTTCACTTTCTGCCATAAGAGTGGTGTCATCTGCATATCTGAGGTTATTGATATTTCTCCCAGCAATCTTGATTCCAGCTTGTGCTTCATCCAGGCCAGCATTTCTCATGATGTACTCTGTTGTTGAGTTGCTTCAATCGTGTCCAACTCTGTGCGACACCTAGACGGCAACCCACCAGGCTCCCCCATCCCTGGGATTCTCCAGGCAAGAACATCGGAGTGGGTTGCCATTTCCTTCTCCAATGTGTGAAAGTGAATTTTCTCAGTTGTGTTCGACTCTTTGAGACCCTATGGACTGCAGCCTACCAAGCTCCTCCATCCCTGGGATTTTCCAGGCAAAATACTGGAGTGGGGTACCATTGTCTTCTCCTATGATGTACTCTGCATATAAGTTAAATAAGCAGAGTGACAACATACAGCCTTGACGTACTCCTTTTCCTATTTGGAACCACTCTGTTGCTCCATGTCCAGTTCAAACTGTTGCTTCCTGACCTGCATATAGGTTTCTCGAGAGGCAGGTCAGGTGGTCTGGTATTCCCATCTCTTTCAGAATTTTCCACAGTTTATTGGGGTCCACACAGTCAAAGGCTTTGGCATAGTCAATAAAGCAGAAATAGATGTTTTTCTGAAACTCTCTTGCTTTTTCCATGATCCAGAGGATGTTGGCAATTTGATCTCTGGTTCCTCTGCCTTTTCTAAAACCAGCTTGAACATCTGGAAGTTCACGGTTCATGTATTGCTGAAGCCTGGCTTGGAGAATTTTAAGCATTCTTTACTAGCATGTGAAATGAGTGCAATTGTGCTGTAGTTTGAGCATTCTTTAACATTGCCTTTCTTTGGATTGAAATGAAAACTGACCTTTTCCAGTCCTGTGTTCACTGGTGAGTTTTCCAAATTTGCTGGCAAACTGAGTGCAGCACTTTCACAGCATCTTCTTTCAGGATTTGAAATAGCTCAACTGGAATTCTATCACCTCCACTAGCTTTGTTCCTAATGATGCTTCCTAAGGCCCACTTGACTTCACATTCCAGGATATTTAAATCATTATTGACAACTTAAAAAACAAACCCATGGTTTATAACTGGGGATAAAGCCCAATCAGACTCTTAAAAGCTCTGTGAAGGTGGTGAGCTGGTAAAGACTTCAGACCAAGGTCTTTTTAAAATTCTGAGATCTGCAACTGCTTTTTTGTTGTTATTGTTGGTTTGTCTGATTGGCTGGATTTTTTTTTCTTTTCTTTTTTTTTTTTTGGTAACATTCACCAACTACTTAGTACTTAACCAGACACTGTGATCAGAGCTTCAAGGCATTGTCTTTAGTTATTAAAACTTACTCTAGAAGGGCAATTTTATCATAATGTTTCAAATTTCATTTATATTTTAACAGCTTGAGACGCTGAGGTTGAGAAGTAATGACACTTGTTCCCTGCCCATCTCCCGGGGCGTCAGAGGGAGGGAGGACAGCAGTGGCAACAGCGCCTCTGCCTCCTCACACAAACTCTCAGGTCCTGAGGGGTCAGGTGATGGGGTGCCTGGGGAGCCGCCAAGGAAACATCTCAGGGCTCGCAGAGCCAGAGGCAGGAGGAGCAGAGCGGAGTGATGAATACCGCTAAAGTTCCGGTAGGACTTTGCTCAGCGCTGCCCCATTAGGTTTAATGTGTCAGAGACTACTCCTGCCCCCAGGCCAGACAGACAGAGGCCCCACCACCACCCAACCAACCCCACCCACTGGCCTTATCCTATCCAACCCCATCAGCCCGAACCACCTGCCTCATCTCATCCAGGGACACTCGACAGGCCGTCCCACTAACCCCACCCATCAGCCCCACCCATCAGCCTGATCTCCTCCAGCCCTACCCAC
>SJXQ01000341.1:0-24423 GCA_006408695.1 Aepyceros melampus | reverse complement strand
ACTGTCTGCTGCTATTTACAGGCCTCTGAGACTACTTTTTTTTTTTTTTTTAACCTTTTATATGTTCCTTGGTCATGGAAAGATATGCTTATCTTAGAATCCAATGTTATTTCTTTTTAGTTGATCTTGGGATAGACACCCAAATTTGGTTGTTTTAAATTGGAAACAATATACTTCTTCTTCTCCTTTGTTTTGGAGGGATTGATTCAATTCAGTTCAGTCACTCAGTCGTGTCCGACTTTTTGCGACCCCATGAATCGCAGCACGCCAGGACTCCCTGTCCATTACCATCTCACGGAGTTCACTCAGACTCATGTCCATCGAGTCCATGATGCCATCCAGCCATCTCATCCTACGTCATCCCCTTCTACGCCTGCCCCCAGTCCCTCCCAACTCCTCGCGTGAGGTGGCCAAAGTACCACTGGAGTTTCAGCTTCAGCATCATTCCTTCCAAAGAAATCCCAGAGCTGATCTCCTTCACAATGGCCTGGTTGGATGTCCTTGCAGTCCAAGGCACTGTCAAGAGTCTTCTCCAACACCACAGTTCAAAAGCATCAATTCTTCGGTGCTCAGCCTTCCTCACAGTCCAACTCGCACATCCATACATGACCACAGGAAAAACCATAGCCTTGACTAGACGGTCAGGATCTCAATAATCTGTCTGCAACTCCAGAGTTTATTAAGTTTCTTAAGATTAACAAGTTTAACAAATATGTTTCTTATCAATTTCATTATGTAGGTTATAGTTTTCAAATAAAGACCTCTACTGCAGAAGAGAATGGAATAACTTCCCAAGAGAAATAAATTTGGGAGCTGATCGACTGTTACAGTCCAGGAAGGCAATCTATCAAAGAACAAAGAACAGGTCAATCTAAAGTAGTAATCTAATAACAGTCTGTTTATTAAGTTTCTTAAGATTAACAAGTTTAACACACATGTTTCTCATCAATTCCTTTATGTCGTTATAGGTTTCAAATAAAGACCTCTACTGCAGAAGAGAATGGAATAACATCCCAAGAGAAATAAATTTGGGAGCTGATCGACTGTTACAGTCCAGGAAGGCAATCTATCAAAGAACAAAGAACAGGTCACTCTAAAGTAGTAATCTAATAACATTCTGCAAAGTTAGAAAAAGCTGCATGAGGAAATTAAAATGAGATCACATCAGTGCAGTTCAGTTCGGTCCCCTAGTCGTGTCTGACTCTGCCACCCCATGAACTGCAGCATGCCAGGACGCCCTGTCCATCCCCAACACCCGGAGTTCACTCAGACTCATGTCCATCGAGTCAGTGATGCCATCCAGCCATCTCATCCTCTGTCGTCCCCTTCTCCGCCTGCCCGCAATCACTCCCAGCATCACAGTCTTTTCCAAGGCTTTAGCTCTTCGCATGAGGTGGCCAAAGTACTGGAGTTTCAGCTTCAGCATCATTCCTTCCAAAGAAATCCCGACACTAATCTCCTTCAGAATGGGCCGGTTGGATCTCTTTGCAGTCCAAGGGACTCTGAAGAGTCTTCCCCAACAGCATAGTTCAAAAGCATCAATTCTTAACTGCTCAGCCTTCTTCCAAGGCGTTAGCTCTTCGCATGAGGTGGCCAAATTACTGTAGTTTCAGCTTCAGCATCATTTCTTCCAAAGAAATCCCAGCACTGATCTCCTTCAGGATGGACTGGTTGGATCTCTTTGCAGTCGAAGGGACTCTCAAGAGTCTTCCCCAACAGCATAGTTCAAAAGCATTAATTCTTCAGCGCTCAGCCTTCTTGTCAGTCCAACTCTCACATCCATATATGACCACTAGAAAAACCATAGCCTTGACTAGACGGACCTTTGTTGGCAAAGTAATTTCTCTTGTTTACAATATGCTATCAAGGTCGGTCCAAACTCAAGGTCGGTCCAAACTTTTCTTCCAAGGAGACAGCATCTTTCAATTTCATGGCTGCAATCACCACCTGCAGTGATCTTATAGGCATTAAAAAAAAAAAATGAAAAAGCAAGGGAAGCAAAAGGAATGGCATAGGCACAGACGGTGAGACCAAGAAGAACAGAGCACAGACTGAAATGTTAGTGTGATTGAAGAACAGAGTTAAAGGAACAGTGTGAAGCTTGAAAATAAGGTAGAATTCAGAGTCCTCGTTGGCTCTTCTCAAGATCGTGGCTTCTGTCACACAGCTTACTGGTGAGTGTAGCAAGGTAGACAGTGTGTGAGACACATACATGGATGCTAGGGAAGGGATAAGAGATCATTGAGTCATCTGCAGTTGAGAAACCCACACATTTGGGGCGAAGGGGGTGGCAATAAAGACAGTGGTATGTGGCTGAATCTTTCTGCATGATAAGGAGTAAATTTATACATAAATGAGATAGGTATAGAGTGAAGTGGGTTAGAAAAGGGAGTGGTCAAAAATAATAGTGTGAATCGCAGAATGAGGGAATTTTTGTTGTTGTTCAATCATTAAGTCATACCCAACTCTTTGGAATTCCATGGGCTCTAGACTGCCAGACTTCCCTTCCCTGTCTCCCAGAATTTCTTCAGATACGTGTCCATGGGGTTGATGATGTTATCTAACCATCTCATCCTCTGCTGACCATTCTCCTTTTACCTTCAATCTTTCCCAGCATCAGGGCATTTTCAAGTGAGTCAGCTCTTTGTATGAAGAGGCAAAAGGAAGAAAGAACACTGAAAGACAGCTAAGTTTTCCAAGGAGAGGTCCTGAAACTATTTAGGATACAGGTGCAGAAAACTCTTTGGCAAAATTCAACACTCGTTTATGATGGGTGTACTGGAAAACCTGGACAGACAGTGGAATCAGAGGGAAGCTTCATCAGTCTTCCTAACACAGACTGCCACATATGGATAAATTCACCATAAATGTGATTCACAATGGTAAGAAACAGAGAGCACGTCTCCTAAGGTTATCAATAAGCCAAAGGTGCCCACTCACACCATCGTTATTCAGTATAGTCTTGGGACTCCGATTGACAGCCATCAGAGGAGAAGAAGAAAACCATTTTCATACAAAGTGGAAAAGAAGAGGTAAAACTGTCACTATTTGCACATGACGTGATAGTATGCCCAGTGAATCCAAAGATGCCACTGGGAAATGACTAGAACTAATCAAGGACTTTAGGGAGGTTGCTGGATATGAAATTCTAATCAAGGACTTTAGCGAGGTTGCTGGATATGAAATTAACAGAAAGCTTGCTTTCCTATGCAATAAAAACAACAAATAAAAAATAGAAGCTGGGAAAGCAGTCCCATTCACCATGGCATCAAGAAGAGCAGAATTCCTGGGAATGAACCTACCTTGGCAGGAAAGAGGCTGGTGCACAGTAAAGAATAAGGCACAGATGAAACAAAGTTGACACAAAGAGATGGAGAGAGACACTATTCTCCAAGCAAGTGAACACTACAAAATGCAGTTTACAGATTCTGTGCCAGTCCTATGAAAGTACCCATGGCATTTTTCACAGATAATAGAAAAAAAAATGTGTTTTTGCAACTTGTGTGGAAATAGAGAGGACCTTAAAGAACCATGCTGTCTTGAGAGAGAAAAAGAAGAGATGGAGGATTCCGACTCCCTGACTTCAGTGTCTACTACAGAGCTATAGTATCAGTGCAGCATGGAACTGACACGGAAACAGGAATATAGACCAATGTTATGCAATAGAAAACTCAGAGATAAATTCATGCCCAAGTGGTCCCCTAATGTATGACAAAGGAGGTAACAATGTGCAACGGATAAAAGATAATCTCTTTTATGGGTGATGCTGGGAAATCTTGACAGCTAACGGTAAAAGAATGACATTAGGTCACTCCCTTCCATTTGGCGAGTTGCCAAGTCATGTCTGACACTTCGTGAAGCTGTGGCAGGCAGCACGCCAGGTCTCCCTGTCCTCCACCATCTCCCAGAGTCTGCCAGGTACATAGCCACTGCCTCGGTGATGCCATCCAACCTTCTCATCCTTGTCTCTGGCTTCTCATTCTGCCCTCAGTCTCTCCCAGCACCCGGTTCTTTTCCAGCGAGTTGGCTTTTCACACCAGGTGGCCAAAGCATTAGAGCTTCAGCTTCAGCAGCAGTCCTTCCAATGCATATTCAGGGTTGATTTCCTTGAACATTGACTGGTTTTGTCTCCTTGCTGTCCAGGGGACTCTCAAGAGTCTTCTCCAGCCCCACAGTTCAGAAAGCATCAGTTCTTTGGTGTTCTGCCTGCTTTATGGTCAGTCTCTCACAACCATATGTGACCACTAGAAAGACCATAGCCTCGATTATATGGGCCTTTGTCAGCAAAGTGATAGCTTTGCTCCTTTACACACTATACACCAGGTGGCCAAAGCATTAGAGCTTCAGCTTCAGCACCAGTCCTTCCAATGCATATTCAGGGTTGATTTCCTTGAAGATTGACTGGTTTTGTCTCCTTGCTGTCCAGGGGACTCTCAAGAGTCTTCTCCAGCCCCACAGTTCAGAAAGCATCAGTTCTTTGGTGTTCTGCCTGCTTTATGGTCAGTCTCTCACAACCATATGTGACCACTAGAAAGACCATAGCCTCGATTATATGGGCCTTTGTCAGCAAAGTGATAGCTTGGCTCCTTTACACACTATCTAGGTTTGTCATAGCATTCCTGCCAATGATCATTTGTTCTCTAATATCATGGCTACAGTCCCCACCTGCAGCACTTTGAGAGCCCAGGAAGAGGAAATTTGGCACAGCTTTCCCTTCACCCCCACCCCTCTTCTATTGGTCATGAAGTGATGGCATCGGGTATTGTGATATGTTTTTGTTTGTGTGTGTGTGTGTGTGTTTAATTTTTACTTTACACACTGTCTAGGTTTGTCATAGCTTTTCTGCCAATGATCATTTGTTCTCTAATATCATGGCTGCAGTACCCACCTGCAGCATTTTGAGAGCCCAGGAAGAGGAAATCTGGCACAGCTTTCCCTTAACCCTCACCCCCCTTCTGTTGCCCATGAAGTGATGGAATCGGGTATTGTGATATGGGTGTGTGTGTGTGTGTGTGTGTGTGTGTGTGTGTTTTATTTTTTTCTAATTTTTTTTTAATAATGAGTTTTATGCCTGCTTCTGCACTGTCCTCTTTTACCCTCATCAAGAGGTACTTTAGTCCCTCTTTGTCTTCTATCATTAGAGTGGTATTCATATGCATATGTTAGGTGGTTGGCATTTCTCCCAGCAATCATGATTCCAGGTGTAACTCATCCAGCCTGGCATTTCTCATGATGTGTTCTGCGCTTAAGTTAAATAAGCAAGGTGAGAATTGACAGCCTTGTCAACTTTTCTCAATCCTGAACCAGTCAGTTGTCCCATAGGTGGTTCTAACTGTTACTTCTTGACCTGCCTACAGATCTCTGAGGATCCAAATAAAGATGGTCCTGGATTCCCACCTCTTGAAGAGTTTTCCACAATTTGTTATTCTCCACACAACGAAAAATTTTATCAAGTGGTCAGTGAAGAGGAGGTAGAGTTTTCACTGGAATTAATTTGCTTTTTCTGTGATCCAACAAATGTTGACTACTTGAACTCTGGTTCCTCCAATATTTATAAACCTACCTTGAACAGGTGGCATTTCTCAGTTCATGTAAAGCTGAAGCCTAGCATGAAGGATTTTGAGCACAACTTTAGGAGCATAGGAGACAAGCACAATTGTGTGGTGGTTTCAACAGGTTCTTTAGTCCTGTCCTTCTTGGGAAGTGGGGAAAGGATGGATCTTTTCCAGGGCAGATTTGCTGATGTCTTGAGTGCAGCACCACCATGATACCACTGTCTCTTAGGATTTTAAGTAGCTCTGCTGAAATTCCATCACCTCCCTTGATTCACACTTTGGAATGGCTGGCTCTCATTCCCTGCTGACCAGGGGTGCTGGCTCTGGGTGAAGGATCACACCATCGAGCTTATCTGGGTCATTTACCTGCACGTTGCTCATCCCAATCAATTTTAGTTCCTTGAAACCTAAGGTGTTGAGGTTTACTCTTGCTCTCTCCTGTTGACCCCATCCAACTTACCTTGATTCACGTACCTGTGATTCCAGGTTCCTCTACGGTGCCATTCTTTACAGCATCAGATCTTTACTTTGGTCTCCAGACACATCCCTAGTGGAGCTTCATTTCTGTTTTGGTCCAGCCGCTTTTGATTGCTGGAGCCATTGTTGCAGCTCGGTGAAGAGGCTGTTGCTAGTGGCATCTGGAGCAGGCCCTGCGACAGAGATTTGCTGCGTCATGCCTGGGTCGACAGATTTGGTTTGGCACAAGAAACAGGGCCATGGGTTCAGCTTTCAACTTGGCAAGTTTGAGATGCCTGCTAGAGTCCTAGGTGGAGAGGACATGAGGGCAGTTGGAGGCTTCAATCAGGCCAGGTCAGGGCAGAACATGATTCGTAATTCTGAGACTATAGATTTATTCATGAAATTGGATTCAAAGCAATAGGTCTCCTAACATAGGGGAACTGGGAAACGAAGTGCTGCTGGCAGTGATTGCTGATCAGAGATGCTGCTAAATTTCTGCAGTGTCCAGAACAGTCCCCATGATGGAGAATTATGCAGCCATGATGGTGGTAATGCTAACTGTTCAGAGACCCTGACCCAGAGCATAAAGGAAAAGTGAGAGGACTGAGCCACTTGCCCCTGTTGTTGTTCTTTAGTTGCTCAGTACTGTGTGACTGTTTGTAACCCCATGGACTGTAGCCCCCAGCTTCCTCTGTCCATGGGGTTTTCCAGGCAAGAATACTGGAGTGGGTCACCGTTTCCATCTCCCGGGGACCTTCCTGACCCAGGGATTGAACCTGTGTCTCTTGCTTTACCAGGAGTGTTCTTTGACATCAGGTAGCCAAGTTGTGCATGTTACGAAGGATGCTGCTGTCAGTGATTGCTGACCAGGGATGCTGCTAAATTTCTATGGTGTGCAAAACAGTCCCCATGACGGAGAATTATGCAGCCGTGATGGTGGTAGTGCTAACTGTTCAGAGACCCTGGCCCAGAGCATAAAGGGAAAGTGAGAGGACTGAGCCACTTGCCCGTGTTGTTGTTGTTTAGTTGCTCAGTACTGTGTGACTCTTTGCAACCCCATGGATTGTAGCCCCCAGCTTCCTATGTCCATGGGGTTTTCTAGGCAAGAATACTGGAGTGAGTCTTCTGATTTTTGTGGAATCACATAGTTCAAAAAAAATCATGTTTTTATATATAATGAGTGCACAAGGGAACAAGCCATCAAAATGCGATCCCAAGATCTGTAGCCCACCAGGCTCTTCTGTTCATGGAATTCTTAAGGCAAAAAGACTGGAATGGATTACTATCCACTTCTCCAAGTCAAAGTACAGAAAGATGATTAATGAAAAGCCAGTCTATACCTGTAACCTCTGATTACTTGTTCCTCTTTATCACCCCCAGCCTGTGGGGGGGGGTGGAAGAGTGACCAGTCTTGGGTCTTTCCCACCCCCCACTCCCCGTCCATCCTCTGTCCCTGTTGGCTCTATTTAGCTTCCTTTGGGAGTTCTTTTCGACCTCAGTCTGGGGGATCTGGTCCCCATTTAGCAATGACTAGACACTTTTAAGAGATTCCCCTGAAGAAGGGACTGGCAACCTATTCCAGTATTCTGGCCTGGAGAACCCTGTGGAGAGAGGAGCCTGGTGAACTACAGTCCATACGGTCGCCAAGAGTCAGATATGACTAAACAAGAAACAGACACTTTTGAAGCAGAGAGTCCATGGGAGGGCTGCACTGTGTGTCTCATGTGGGACCTTAGTTCCCAGGGATCAAACTTGTGCTTCCAGAGTTGGAAGATGGCGTCTTACCTGCTGGACCACCAGGGAGTCCCCTGGAGCCCTCTTCATTGTCCCATCTGGGATGTGAGTGCTACTGCCATGTAGCAGGTGGAGGTCAGGATTGCTGTCAAATATTTTTCAGTGCCAGCACTGCTCCTGGCCCTCTACCCCCACCCATGGAGAAGGCAATGACAGCCCACTCCGGTGCTCTTGCCTGAAAAATCCCATGGACAGAGGAGCCTGGTAGGCTGCAGTCCATGTGGGCACTAACAGTCAGACACGACTGAGTGAATTCACTTTCCCTTTTCACTTTCATGCATTGGAGAACGAAATGGCAACCCACTCCAGTGTTCTTGCCTGGAAATCCCAGGGACTGGGGAACCTGATGAGCCACCGTCCATGGGGTCGCACAGAGTCTGACACAATTGAAGTGACTTAGCAGCAGCATCAGCTGGGTCCAGATGTGCACACGAGAAGCTCAAGAAAAAATATATGAATGTCTGCATTTCCTTTCCTCCTTTCCTCCCCTAAACCAGCGCTAATGTCCTTTACTATTTTCCTTAAACACATGGAGTTTCCATATCACCGCACACAGAGCTATCACACTATTATTTTAGTGGCTGTATTTTATTACCTTTAAAGGTGAACAGTAACTTTATACATCCTGACACTTTAGTTTTTGAGTAGCTTCACACACACACACACACACACACACACACACACAACTCTGAAAAGAGACTTGCAGACTTGACTAACTATTGGTTTACTTGTGCAGTATTATGGATTTTGGTAAGCACCTCTCTTTTTTTGGCCTGGTTAATTTTTTCACTTGCTCCTTGATCAAGCCAGTGTCCTCTTCTACATCTATGATATACCCTGGACGGTAAATGGGATTTCCTCATGAGGGGAGCTGACATGCAAGCATGTGGCAGGGTTGGAGTCCTCACTGTGGACAATTGAGTGACCTGTGCCTGTGTTCTCTACTCCTGTCGCCTTGGACTTGCTCACAGTGCCAATCAGGTTGGTGTGATTCCATTCCTTGTACTTTCCTTCCAGAAACGACACAGAAATAGCAAGGGATGTTGAACTTGAAATTGATCATGCACTCCTTTTCCCTGTGGGCAAGAATTCCTCAACAACTTTCCCTTTACAGAAAGGCAAGCCCCAATTCCTCTCACCTGGGTGATGATTTACTGACAATCATGAAGAAATTCGGCATGGGTAATGTTGATCAAGGCAAGAATACAAGGGGTAAAAGTTAATGTATTTCAATCCTGCAGTAGTGTTTTCAGAACACTTAACAAGTCACCCCCAAATCTTTCCTGACATAAAAAATTTCCTGACAAATGCATTCCTGCAACATCTTTGCCCTCTGTGATCCTAATTAATATTCTCACTTCAACGAGTGATATTCTTGACCATCAGGCATTACTGTAACTGTATGGGTATTCTTGTTTCCACATGTGCATCACTGTGAACTATTCCCATGATAAAGCATTCCTTGCTGTGCACAAATATCATGGAAGTCATTAAAAAAAAGTCACTGTTTAATGTTGGAAACATTTGATCCAGGAATGAAAGAATAGGTCAAATTCACATGCAGTCTAACAAAGATACACAAACTTAAAAAAGAAAAAGGAGAAAATAAATACGAGCCATATAATGCATGTATGTTGAATAGGGACATGCAAGACAGATACGGCAGCAGAGCTGTCCTTAATGGCACAAGTGTGGGTGCAACATGAAAGAAGACAGGAGGCACAGGCAGACTCGCAGGAAGAAATGTCAACTCACAATCATGGGCAAACACTCTGGGGACACCCAGTCTTCATTCTATACAGAGAAAGACATGAACACTTCCAGAGAACAGGAAGCAAATGCAGCTCAGGGTGACTGAGCCAGAACACTCATGAATTCATCACTAATCCGCCAAGTCTCACACGCATTGATCTTCGGTGGAGAACACCTTACACATCAAATCCAAGTGTGCACTCAAATCTAATAGCACCTAGACTTGAGGGCCCAGGTGAAAGCCCTAAAGAGACTGGGACACAAGTCATGGCAAGTTTCCAGAGAATGACCATCCAGTCAAGCATCCACAGTTCAGTTTACTAACTGATCCATGCCCATCTCTGCACTCTTCACTCCAGGACAGATTAGAGATAAAGCCACCATTGGTCCTGAAGCACTGGCAGGAAATATTAGGCACTAGGGGATCCCGTCCTAAACATTTCTTGCCTTTAACTTCTTTGCAACGCCTTGCTAGAACTTCTGAATGTGGATAAATGCCATGCAGTCTGTAGAATGAGCCCAGTCTAAGGTCCCGAAAACCATTCCCCAATATGCCATCTCATACCTGCTGTAGAGTTAGTACACCATAGTTTCTGCTTTGTTTTGTTTTGAACTAGCACTGAGAAGACAGGTACCAGCCTGCCAGAGCCCCAAGGATTCTTTGAAGTTTACAGATTAAGAAAAGTAAGAAAACAGGTTTCCAGTGTCTCCTGGGCTGCTGGTTCAGAAATCTCCCTGAGAAGGCCAAGCCTTGCCTTCTAGAGCTGTAGACACATCTCTGTAGGAGCAAACCTGGGCTGTGGATATTCAAATGGAAAAGCTGGCCCTGAGCAGAAGATCTCATTCAGGGCATCTTGAAGGGAACATCGATAAACTGGTGAACTTTGACGTTCAACATTTACCTTTTGCCCTCCAAAAGATGCTGCTTCAGGGAGAAAAGTTGTACAGTGAGAACTTCCTATGGGACATCACCCTCAGGCATGCCCACGTTGGAGCCATCCTATCTGGGATGAGAGGAAAACACTGGGGGGACAGATGCTGAACTCTCCCTACCCCCATTTGTGCCAGTCTCTCCTTTGCCCAATACAGAGGTGGACTGGGTTCCAGAAAGAAGTCATCTACTTCAGGAGGACCACCCTAAGTGCTGACCAGTCCCTCAGTGAGCTCCATATGCTCCAGGTGTTCCCATTGTCTATCTGGGATGAGAAGACAACACTGGGGGGACAGACGCTGAACTCTCCCTACCCCCATTTGTGCCAGTCTGTCCTTTGTCCATTCCAGAGGTGGACTTGGTTCCAGAAAGCAGTCATCTACTTCAGGAGGACCACCCTAAATGCTGACCAGTCCCTCATTGAGCTCCATATGCTCCAGATGTTCCCATTGGTCCTTGAACAGAGTAGTGATACAGCCCTAGAGAAAGGACAGGTCCCTTGTGGTTGAAAACATTCTGTGCTGAGCCATTCAGCAAGGAAGAGACACTATCACCAGATGGTTCGTGAGAAAAATGTTATTTCTACACCTTGGCCTGATAGAGGGCCTTGGGCAAAGAGCTTAACCCTTCCTGGACAAAGGAATATTAACCACTGAGCTGGAGCAGCAGCAGCAGAATGGGACACAGAGCACATGGCTGGGTAGGCTGGCCATAACATCCCTATGCCCCTCACATCTGCCCCTGCACACTTTGTACCTAACCTGGGTTCCTGGGGAAAAAAAAAAAGAGTTCACATGACCTCAAACACCTGTGAAGAAATCTGTTTTCCTTTATCTGATTCCTGGCAATTTATCCTTTCCCCTGGTCACATTTGCCAGAAACTAACATCCTCACTGCTTTTCCACCCCTCACTCCCTCCATAGGCCACAGACCCCCTCCATACACACCTTATACCTGATCCCCTAAGATGTTACCTGGAACCTTATCTCTGGAAAGCAGACTCTCAGCAGACTCTGACCATGCACTCATATAGGGGCTCATATACATATGGCTGTCTAGGTTCACGGTGAGCTGACTGTTAAGGCTTTTTCCTTGTTCTGTACTCTTAAAATGTCTGATGACATGCAACAGAGGATATCTGGGGCACCACATTCCAAAAAAAGTGCACTCCAGTGCTTCAATCTCTGGCCCTTGTTCACCAGACCCTCTCCTTTAACATCCACATTTCCCTTGTAAAACTGCCAGACACACAGCTAATGGGCCCCTCATCTCCTTTCTCCAACTCCCCAACCCCAATCCCACAGGAAGAACTGCATCCGCAGACACAACCCCAACATGACTTAACCCCTCTACAAACCTCCACGAACTGGTAACTCTCATGCAATAAAACTGAGAATCCTACATACATCTGAACTGTTTGTCCTGAGGACCTTCCTAAACAATATGCAGACACGTGCAGTAGATGCTTTTTATTTATCCTTCACAATTTTTCAGGTTGACTGGTGTCTCCCTCTCAATTCATTTCAGCACCAGACCACATTTCCTTACTTTCCCGTCCAAGAGAACTATGCTGGCCATTGACCTTCACATGAACCAGCTTCTTCGGTTTCCGATTTTAGGTACATGGGGACAGTCCATCCTAAGTTTCTGAAAATGTGGGGGGAGGGGTTCCTTTCAAAACAGAGAGAGAAAGAAATATGTAAACCTGCCCTCTCGGAAAACACTAACAGTAGCTTGAATCTTTCAGGTCAGTGCCCAGGGGAAGAGTGTCTATGAACCTTTACATTTCCTCTAAGCACACAGTAAAACACACATATCCCAGGCTTCACGAGCGAACTATTTACAATAGCTAGGACATGGAAACCACCTATATGTCCATCAGTAGATGAAGGGATCAGGAAGCTGGGAGTACAGATACACAATGGTATGTTACTCAGCTCTACAAAGGAACACATCAAAGTCAGTTCTAATGAGACAGAATGAATGTGGAGCCCATTATCCTGAGTGAAGTCAGTCAGAAAGAGAAAAACAAACACTGCGTGTTAACACAAATCTATGGAGCTGAGGCCCTCGTAGGTGGTACTGAACATCCAACATACAGGGCAGCAAAGAAGGCGAGACATATAAAGAACAGACTTTGGACTCAGTGGGAGATGGTGACAGTGGGTTAAGGTGAGAAAATAGCCCTAAAACATTCACATTAGCTTACGTAAAATAGATGACCCATGCGAGTTTGATGCATGAAGCAAGCCAAGCAAAGTCATATTGTGGGACAACCCAGAGAGACAGGTAGGGGAAGTCGGTGTGGTGGATTCAGCATCAGAGCGGCCGCGGCGGGGGGTTGGGGGTGAAATGTATACCTATGGGTAATTCATGTTGGCCAATGTACAGCAAAACCTCTCAGGGTATTGTAAAGTAATTATTCTCCAGTTATAATAAATAAAAGACTATTCTCCATAATCTTGCACAGTGGTCAGTAGTCTCAGAATGAGGCTTGCAGGTGAAAAAGCAGCCAAAGAAACTTTAAAAACACAGGAAAAAGAAGTGTGACGATTAAAATGGAATCAAATGATGGGTGAGTGAGGGCACCGCCTTGCAAAAAATGAGGCTCACAGAGCTTTCTGGAAAGGGTACTTCATGAGGAATATGAGGTGGGTCGCAGTTTAAGGGGAGGCTGAGGGTGGACTTGCTGGCCACGGAATGACAGTTCAGGGATGTGCAGCTTACTCAGATATAAATCGAAGTGACTTTGGCCTGGCCAGGCCACTACATCTACTTCAAGCTTCTCTAGTTAGAATATGTTCTTCACTACAGTTCTCTACCCTTGCTGTCTCTTGCCAATTCCCTCACTCCCTGGTGTCACTCTGTATTCCACGGAGTCTCACTTTCTCCACCAGGGAAATAAAGGACCCAAGTTCCTGGACAACACTGATGCCAATGCTCAGACCCTGGGCGACTCAACTCTTGTCCTCCCGGGGCCTCTGGTGGTGGAGCCTTCCTCTTCACATAGTACTGCAAAGGATTGGGCTACAGATCCTTTATAATGATCTGCCAGGAAAATGAGCAAGATCAGCACAGGGATAGCCAGACCATGAGCCCTCCCATGTACCACTCACAACTCCAACATATATCACCAGTTCTGGCCCATTGGCCACGTGGGATCCCACCTCTGCAATCCGGTCAGATCCAGTGAAGATGTGGTCAAAGAACCAGTTGAAGAAGTTAATGCTGCTGTCATGGTGCCTGTGGCGGTATGCCTTACATTCAAACGCCTGGGACCACTGAGCTGGAGTGGAACAAGATGCTTGGCATCCTGCAGGAAAAGGATTATGAGAGAAATAGGCAATTCAACCTACACTTTTCTGCCCCCCAACCCCCCAAATCTAGGAAGCTGCTTACCAGTGACATCAATCAGATACTCCTTAACAATCTCTTCATTCTGGAAATACCTATTCCTCCAAAAGGACAATGTGATCTTGCAGTGATGAGTGGGATGCCTGTATTCCTCCACCTGCCTGGACAAAGTGTGGGGGGTGGGGGTGGGGTGAGGTGGGTGTGAAACTCCCCCAAATCCAGGAAGCTGCTTACCAGTGACATCAATCAGATACTCCTTAACAATCTCTTCATTCTGGAAATACCTATTCCTCCAAAAGGACAATGTGATCTTGCAGTGATGAGTGGGATGCCTGTATTCCTCCACCTGCCTGGACAAAGTGTGGGGGGTGGGGGTGGGGTGAGGTGGGTGTGAAACCTCTTTACAGAAGAGTTGTCCTTTCATGTTTTAGGGATAAACCATGTCCACCCACCTCCTCAGTCAGCTCCCCTCCACAATCTTCAGTGTCCTCTGCCTGACCTTCAAATTGGTCATGAAGCAAAGCATGTCTTTGTCTTGTTTGCTCACCTAAACTGACATCTGGGTGTGGTTCAAAAACTGCTTTAGGTCAAGGAGCATCTAGATGCTAGAGGGAAAATACTGGAAGAACAACGCTAGCCTAGACAGTAGAATGACACTGTTTGACGTCAACTTGCTACTCCTTAACTCGTCACATTTCTGCTGACGCAGATGCTGTGAATGGCGAATAAGGTCCAAGGCTGTGCCTATGCATGCACTACTAGGAGGAGGTTCAGTTCCTAACAAGATAAGCTTCATCTCAGCCCTTTGAAAGTTAGCTTATTTCTGGAAATCAAGCACTCCTAGCTATGACCCCTGATACATCCCAACTTCACCCCCAAACTTGCTCAGCTTTTTGGAGAATACCTGCATTCCAGACAAGCCTTTTCTCTGAAGAGTCCCTGGTGCTAATGACAACTCTCACTGGGACCTCGGCAAGCAAAGCCCAAGTATCACTTTGGGCTAGCCAGAATGCAAAGACATCACACCTACTAGCAGGAACAGATATACAGGACGGTAACCAATACCCATCATCCAAAAAAGTAAATTTTGTACCAGAACTGCCAGATCTGTAAACTGCTCCTGCAATAGCCCAGGTTAAAAAGAAAAGAAAAATTCACAAGCACCACACCAAGGGATACAACTTCAACCCAGAAGACAGGGATTCCCTGGATGAGGGCACTCCTGTGTTCTAGATGCACCTTCTGCTCTGCCCATTTTTTTTCTGTTTCAGGCGAGCATGCGCCCTTTGGGCTTCCTTAATCACGGGATCCAACTCCAGCTGCAGGGCCACCAGCGCCTCCAGGGCAGGCCGGTCACTTGGGGCTCTGGAATTTGGATGTTCCTGGTCTTGCTCCTCCGAGGACACCTGCTCCTGCTCCTCGTACACCACAATCTCCGGGTCCTCCATGACATCTAACACCAGCAGCTGAAACTCCTGCCCGATTCCCATCACTTCTCCCTCCTCCATGGGTGCACCTTCCTCCACTGCCTCCACTCAGAAGAGGGCGGCCTCCTCGCCTGGCAAACCACCTGGGGCCTGAATCGCCTCTGCCACCCTCACCGGGCTGGTAGGCCCCTGGGCCCCTCCGTGTGCAGACCCAGAGTCACAAGCAAGGTACAGGATCCTGGAGTACTGCCACCTTCCTCTGGCCCCGTCTCAATCTGCATGGTGTTCTTGCCATAGCCCGAAGCTGCAAACAAGCCGGACACGAGAGCACAGCAGGCGGACCGTGCAGTAGATTCCCTGGATGATGGTGCTCCTGTGTTCTAGATGCACCTTCCGCCTCTGCCAATTTTTCTGTTTCAGGCAAGCATGCGCCCCTTGGGCTTCCTTAATCACGGGATCCAACTCAAGCTGCAGGGCCACCAGTGACTCCAGGGCAGGCTGGTTACTTGGGGCTCTGGG
Source organism: Aepyceros melampus (assembly GCA_006408695.1). Lineage (NCBI taxonomy): Eukaryota > Metazoa > Chordata > Mammalia > Artiodactyla > Bovidae > Aepyceros > Aepyceros melampus. The sequence continues at coordinate 8,632 of SJXQ01000341.1, read as the reverse complement.
CCTTGGATGTTCCTGGCCTTGCTCCTCCGAGGACACCTGCTCCTGCTCCTCGTACACCACCATCTCCACGTCCTTTATGACGTCTAACACCAGCAGCTGAAACTCCTGCCTGATTCGTGCCACCTCTCCCTCCTCCATGGCCACACCTTTTGCCACTGCCTCCCCACAGAAGAGGGCAGCCTCCTCACCTGGTGCACCACCTGGGGCCTGCATCTCCTCTGCCGCCCCCACCTTGCTGGTAGGCCCCTGGGACCCTCCCTGAGAAAACCCGGACTCACAAGTAAGGTCCAGGATCCTGAAGTACTGTCGCCTTCTTCTGGCCCCGTCTCACTCTGCATGGTGTTCTCGCCGTAGCCCCAAGCTGCAAACAAGCCGGACACAAGAGCATAGCAGGCGGACCATGCAGTCCGCCCACTGGTCGCAGTATACGTGGTACTCCAACACGTTACTTGCCCACAGCTGACGAACAGGGAAAGGGAGAGATGCATGCACAGAACCCTGTGCCACCATGCACACACGTCTAATATGGCAGCGGGAAGGGGTTGAACTCTCCACCCTGACCTCCACACCTCATCAAGGATCCAATCAAATGTAGTCTAAAGGCGTTAGCTACTGGGACACACCCCTTGGAATTCTGGGCCTTCAGGCAACAGGTGAAGAGCAGCCAAACCCAGCCCAGCGCAAAGTGGCCGTGTCCTTGCAAGCCGTTTTCCTGACTAACAATGTAGCAGTCAGTGCCCGTCGAGCGACTGGGAGAGCCAGGCCACCTGCCGCTGCAATCGTCCTCAAGCTTGAAATTGCCCCTGGGGCAGCAGGCAACTCCGTGTGCACAGGGACCCACACAGGTGAGGCACAGGTTTCCTGGGTAGCTCAGGAACAGAGCTGCTCACTTCCGATCCAAACTGCCAGCCACCGGTTGGGGCTGGGGGGAATAGGAGGGACAGGGGCAGGCTGCGGGGGTTGTGGGGGAGTGCACCTGCCTGGACAATTTGCACTGCTCACACACTGTCTCCTAGGATGTCTGGTGTTTCAGGCTGAGCACCTATCTTAGGCCTGGCACACACACAGACCCCCCCCACACACACACACACATACAGGTGACACAAGTACTCACGTGTACACACACGCATGCAACACACAGAGACACAAATGCAAACAGGTGTTTCAGAGACTGAAGAACCAGTGGTTCGCATGAAATGCATAGATGTCTTTAATTCTCACAGGAAAATGTTCATTCTGATCTTTAGATGTGAAATATAGAGAAGCCCAGGTTTCATGAAGGAGAAGAATGCCTAGATTTTGATACAGGAACTATAGAGAACTCCATATTTCGTGGTAGACAGTCCTTGTTTCATACTGGAGAAATACAAAGAATTAAATATTTCACAAAGAAACAGTGGTGCCCAGAATTTCATTGATGAAATAGAGAGAATTCCAGTTCCATATTCTCTCCCCAGGTCTTAATTCCACACTTTACGTCAGTAAAATTTCATTGAGGTTTTCATATAGGAAGTGTATACAATTTCAGAATTCAAGAAGGGAATTGTATGCTCAACTTGCATGCAACACACAGAGACACAAATGCAAACAGGTGTTTCAGAGACTGAAGAACCAGTGGTTCACATGAAATGCATAGATTTCTTTAATTCTCACAGGAAAATGTTCATTCTGATCTTCAGATATGAAAGAGAGAGAAGCCCAGGTTTCATGAAGGAGAAGAATGCCTAGATTTTGATACAGGAACTATAGAGAACTCCATATTTCCTGGTGGACAGTCCTTGTTTCATACCGGAGAAATACAAAGAATTAAGTATTTCACAAAGAAACAGTGGTGCCCGGAATTTCATTGATGAAATAGAGATAATTCCAGTTCCATATTGGCTCCCCAGGTCTTCATTCCACACTTCACATTAGTAAAATTTCATTGAGGTTTTCATATAGGAAGTGTATACAATTTCAGAATTCAAGAAGGGAAGTGTATGCTCAACTTTTCGTATCTAAAATATATATAATTCCCCATTCAGGTAGGAAAACGTGCACAGGTATACGTCTGTGACACAGCCATGATTCCACGGATGGGAAGAAAATGATACAAGTAGATTTTCAACCATGAGATCCCAATTTCCTATTTCAGGTAGAAACATCTGCACCCATGTTCTCACATGTGAAAAAGAGAAAATTACGTATTTTATGCAGAAAAGCATCATCTTTCAGGTTTTCATCTGCACGAAGCAGGGCATGCAACACAAGTGCTCTAGAACAACCCAGAAGAATAGCATAGGAAGGGATGTGGGAGCGGCTCCAGGATGGGTGGTACCCCTGTACACTTATGGCTTATTAATGTTGAGGCCTGGCAGAAACCATCACAATATTGTACAGTAATTAACCCCCAGTTAAATTTTAAGAACTACTGTGTTTTGAGAAAAGTAAAAGAAGAAAGGGACTTGACTGCTCCGTGGTGGCATACATGGGAAGGAAATCCAAAATTGATGGGATGTATGTACACCTAAAATTGACTCAGTGTGACATATGTACAGCAGAAACTAAAGCAACAGTGTTATGCAACTATAGCCCAAATATAATTGTTGGAAATATGTTACATGTCAACTGTAATTCCATCCGTGAATAAATAAATGATAGCCCCCTGTTTGTAGAATATGTCCTTGAGGACATTATGCTAAGTTAAATACTTCAGTTAGAGGCAGACAAAACCTTTCACATCACATGACATTGGAAAGCCCATATCCGTGTGTTATACAAACAGAGTAGAATGTAGTCATCAGGCTAGTGCAACTAGGCCCAAGTTACCAACTTTTAGGAGGAGCTAAAATGCCTCTTGTTGAAAGTGAGAGAGGAGAGTGAAAAAGTTGACTTAAAGCTCAACATTCAGAAAATGAAGATCATGGCATCTGGCCCCATCACTTCATGGGAAATAGATGGCGAAACAGTAGAAGCAGTGTCAGACTTTGATTTTTTGGGCTCCAAAATCACTGCAGATGGTGACTGTAGCCATGAAATTAAAAGACACTTACTCCTTGGAGGAAAAGTTATGACCAACCTAGATAGTATATTCAAAAGCAGAAACATTACTTTGCCTACTAAGGTCCGTCTAGTCAAGGCTATGGTTTTTCCTGTGGTCATGTATGGATGTGAGAATTGGACTGTGAAAAAGGCTGAGCACCAAAGAATTGATGCTTTTGAAGTGTGATGTTGGAGAAGACTCTTGAGAATCTTGGAATGCAAGGAGATCCAACCAGTCCATTCTGAGGGAGACCAACCCTGGGATTTCTTTGGAAGGAATGATGCTGAAGCTGAAGCTCCAGTACTTTGGCCACCTTATGCGAAAAGTTGACTCATTGGAAAAACCCTGATGCTGGGAGGGATTGGGGGCAGTAGGAAAAAGGGACGACAGAGGATGAGATTGCTGGATGGCATCATGGACTCAATGGACGTGAGTCTGAGTGAACTCCGGGAGTTGGTGATGGACAGGGAGGCCTGGCGTACTGTGATTCATGGGGTTGCAAAGAGTCGGACATGACTGCACGACTGAACTGAACTGAACTGAGTCACAGATTCAATAAGCTCACCAAGGAAGATACTGTAATAGAGGCAGGATGGACAACAGAGCTGCAGGCCTCGGCCCAGGACCATTAGGAAAGTTAGAAAACCCCAGACCACCAACAGAAAGCCTCTCAGCACAATGTACGGAAAGATATATTACAGCCTTCCCACAGGGCCCTCCAGGCCCTTGGGCCTTGGGCTGGGTAATGAACTGTGGAGCTTGGACAAGCTTGAAGACAGGCTGTGTCTTGCAGAGTCCCGGAGCCCTTGCTCGATGCACTCACTGGCCTGGCCCAGGTTTCAGAGCCACGGCCAACATGTCCCACCCCCACCTCCATGTCTGAAAGGTTGTGGCAATGTCCATGGGTCACAGTGTACGGGACCCAGCTCCCCATTTGGGTAGACTGAGGAGGCTGAGGGTCAGCTGCATGCTGGCTCCCTGGCTCCCTCTTTGAAGGTGGCTGGGCAGGGTGTGGGGGCCTTGGTAAAGGAAGGGCACAGAGAATGGAGATCTGCCTCTTCCAGCTGGGACTGGACACTGCTGGAATTAACAAGAATGGGTGCTAGATGAGTGCTCTCAGGCAGGATAACCAGGCTGCACAGAGAACTCCTTCTTGCAGCCAGGACCTTGGAAGGTAAAAGTCAATCTTCGGAACCTCCTTTCAAGGAATAGGGAATACTATTTGTCTCCCNCCGGAGCCCTTGCTGGATCCACTCACTGGCCTGGCCCAGGTTTCAGAGCCACGGCCAACATGTCCCACCCCCGCCTCCACTTCCGAAAGGTTGTGGCAATGTCCATGGGTCACAGTGTATGGGACCCAGCTCCCCATTTGAGTAGACTGAGGCGGCTGAGGGTTTAGCTGCATGATGGCTTATCTCTGGCCTATTTTGTTCCATTGATCTATATTTCTGTCTTTCTTCCAGTACCACTGTCTTGATGGCTGTGGCTTTGTAGTAGAGCCTGAAGTCAGGCAGTTTGATTCCTCCAGGTCCATTCTTCTTTCTCAAGATGGCTTTGGTTATTTGAGATTTTTTGCATTTCCATACAAAGCTTGAAAGTATTTGTTCTAGTTCTGTGAAAAATACTGCTGGTCGCTTGAGAGGGACTGCATTGAATCTGTAGATTGCTTTGGGTAGTATACTCATTTTTACGATATTGATTCTTCTGATCCATGAACATGGTATATTTCTCCATCTATTAGTGTCCTCTTTGATTTCTTTCATAAATGTCTTATGGTTTTCTATATATAGGTCTCTAGTTTCTTTAGGTAGGTATATTCCTAAGTATTGTATTCTTTTCATTGCAATGATGAGTGGAATTGTTTCCTTAATTTTGTTTTCTACTTTCTCATTATTAGTGTATAGGAATGCAAGGGATTTCTGTGTGTTGATTTTGTATCCTATAACTTTACTGTATTCTTTGATTAGCTGTGGTAATTTCCTGGTGGAGTCTTTAGAGTTTTCTATGTATCAGATCATGTCATCACCCACCAAAGCAGCATTCCGCACAACTAGGAGTCCCAGTTCATCAGAAAAAAGCCAAAATACACACCAGAAAAACATTCTGCACGACTAAGCCCCCACAATTTTCACCCTTAAGCCAAGGTGGAAGAGCCATTTTACACACCAAAGCAATAGTCTGGCGCATTAAACACAAGGCAACAGGGGAAAAAGAAAAAAAATATTTAAAGCCACATTACCCACCAAAGCGACAATACCCACACTAGCACCACCAAGTGGAGGGAGAAAAGCCGCATTACCCAAAAACAGCATTCTGAACAACCAGCAGCCCCAAACCAATGGGAAAAAAACAAATTACACACCAGAGCAAATATTCTGCAAGTCCTTGCAACTAGCAGCGCCAACTCAATGGGGAAAATCCGTTTTACACACCAAGCAATACTCTGGTGCATTAACCTCAAGGCAACAGGCAAAAGAAAATAAAATGTTTAAAGTCGCATTACCCGCCAAAGTGACATTCAGCCACACTAGCACCACCAAGTGGAGGGAGAAAAGTCACATTACCCATGGAGGCAGTGTTCTGCACAACTAGCCGCCTCAGATAAACGGAAAAAAGCAAATTACACACCACAGAATCATTCTGCATGAATAAAGCCCTGCAACTAGCACCCCAAGCTGAGAGAAAAAAAAAAAAATCGAATTACACACCAGAGAAACATTGTACACGACTAAGTTGCCACAACTAGCAACCACAAGTCAAGGGACAAAACCCAGTTTCCACACCAAAGCAACAGTTTGGTGCACTAGCAGCCCAAAGGCAATGGGGGTTGTGTGTGGGGGGGAGACTCGAATTACACTCTAAAGCAACATTCAGCCCCTCTACAACCACCAAGTGAGGGAGAAAATCTGTGTTCCCACCAAACAGCCTGTGTTCATTTCCACACAATGAAATTGTAACCCACTCCAGTATCCTTGCCTGGAAAATCTCATGGACTCAGGAGCCTGGTGCCCTGCACTCCATGGGGTTGCAAAGAGTCGGGCACAACTGAGCAACTAACACTTACAACAGCCCCAAGCCAATGGGAAAAAACCGAATTACATACCAGAGCAAATATTCTGCAAGTCCCTGCAACTAGCAGCCCAAACTCAAGGGAGAAAAGATGGTTCACACATCAAAGCAATACTCCTGCATGCTAGCAGCCCCAAGGCAACAGAAAAAAAAAAAAAAAAGGCTGAATTAAATACCAGATCAACATTCAGCCAGACTAGCACCCACATTGGACAGAGAAAACCCTGTTACCCACTGAAGCAGCATTCTGCACAACTAGCAGCTCCAAGGTAACGGAAAAAAGTCAAAATACACATCAGAGCAACATTCTTCATGACTAAGAATCCACAACAAGCAACCCTGAGTCAAGGGAGAAAACCTGGTTTACACACCAAACCAATACTTCAGCACACTAACAGCCAGAAAGAAAAAGAAAACACCAAATTACATACTAACCAACCCTGAGCCTGAGTAGCACCGACAAACAGAGGGAGAAAAGTGGCATTACCCACCCAAACAGCATTCTGCACAACTAGCAGCCCCAAACCAATGGAAAAAAAGGCGAATTACACACCAGAGCAACTTTATACATGAGTAAACCGCCGCAACTAGCAACCCCAAGCAGATAGAAAGACACCAAAATTACACACCAGAGCAACCTTCTACACGACTAAGCCCTCGCAACTAGCAACCCCAATTCAAGGGACAAAACCCAGTTTACACACCAAACCAGTAGTTTGGCACACTAGAAACCCCAAGGCAACAGGAGAAAAAAAAAAAAAAAAAGGCCGAATTTAACACCAGATCAACATTCAGCCCAACTGGCACCCACATTGGACAGAGAAAAATCCCATTACCCACTGAAGCAGCATTCCGAACAACTAGCAACCCCTGGTTGATAGAAAAAAATTCGAATTGTACGCCAGAGAAACAGTCTACACGACTAAGCCTCCACAACTAGCAACCCCAAGTCAATGGAGAAAACACAGTTTACACACACCAAAACTCCCCAAGTGGAGGGAGGAAAGCCGCGTTGCCCACCAAAGCAGCATTCCACACAACTAGCAGCCCCAAGGCATTGGAAGAAAGCCGAATTTCACACTGGAGCAACATTCTGCACGACTAAGCCCCGTAACTGTCAGCCTTAAGCCAAGGGAGAAAAGCCGTTTCACACACCAAAGCAATAGTCTGACGCATTAACCACAACAAGGCAACAGGGGAAAAAAAAATTGTTTAAAGCCACATTACCCACAAGGCAACATTCAGCCACACTAGCACCCCCAAGTGGACGGAGAAAAGCCGCGTTACCCACCGAAGCAGCATTCCGCACAACTAGCAGCCCAAAGCCAATGGATAAAAGGGAAATTACACACCAGGGGAACATTCTACATGACTAAACCGCCACAACTAGCAACCGCAAGTTAAGGGAGAAAACCCAATTTACACGGCAAAACAGTAGTTTGGCACACTAGCAGCCCCAAGGCAACAAGGAAAAAAAAAAAAAGAAAAGGCTGAATTAAACACCAGATCAACATTCAGCCCTACTAGCACTCACAACTGGACGGAGAAAACCCTGTTACCCACCAAAGCAGCAATCCGCACAACTAGCAGCCCCAAGGCAAGGGGAAAAAACCAAAATACACACCACAGCAACATTCTTCAAGACTAAGACCCCACAACTAGCAACCCCGGGTCAAGGGAGAACACCTGGTTTACACATCAAACCAACAGTTTGGCGCACTAGCAGCCTCCAAGCAAAGGTGAAAAAAAGAAAAAACCAAAGCTGAGTTACACTCCAAAGCAACATTCAACCCCAGTAGCATCTCCAAGTGGAGGAAGAAAAGCCGCATTACCCTCTAAAGCAGCATTCCACACAATTAGCAGCCTCAAACAAAGGGAAAAATAAAATTACACACCAGAGCATCATTCTGCATGCCTAAGTCCCTGCAACTAGCATCCCCAAGCTGACAGAAAAAAACCTGAATGACACACCAGAGAAACATTCTACACTACTATGTCACCACAACTAGCAACCCCAAGTCAAGGGACAAAACCAGTTTACACACCAAAGCAACAGTTTGGCACAGTAGCTGCCCAAAGACAATGGGGGAAAGGAAAAAAAAAAAAAAAAAAGACTTGAATTACACTCCAAAGCAACATGAAACCCCACTAGCAGCCCAAGTGAGGGAGACAAGACGTGTAATGCACCCAACGGCCTGTGTGGTTTTGTTTCCACACAACAAAATGGTGACCCACTACAATATCCTTGCTTGAAAATCTCATGGACACAGGAGTCTGCTGCCCTGCACTCCATGGGGTCGCAAAAGAGTCGGGCACAACTGAGCAAGTAACTCTTACTAACACTTACACCAGCTCCAAGGCAACAGAAAAAGCAGAATTACACACCAGAGCAAATATTCTGCAAGTCCCTGCAACTAGCAGCCCCATCTCAAGGGAGAAATCCCAATTTACACACAAAAGCAATACTCCCGTGCACTAGCAGCCCCATGGCAACACACACACACACACACACAAAGAATTAAATACCAGATCAACATTCAT